>JAPYMA010002155.1:0-108087 GCA_035041965.1 Anisakis pegreffii
AGGTGAAATCGAGATAGCTTCAGGAAAAGAATCATATCTCCTGAAGTAAGCATAATTGCTTAACAAAATATATGATATTCTGAATCTAGAGGTTCTGAGGAATCGAATAGTATAGAGATATTGATATGTTACCGGGCAAACCTGAGGATACCGGTAGTTTGAATATGAAAAAGCTATAGCACCACAGTGCTAGTCGAGATACCTTAAAGATTATAGCTATCTCATCACGTAAGCCAAATCAATCAGCAAAATATATATTTTTGCGAATGTAGATGTTCCGCTGGATCAAAAGGCATAAAAAATTCACATCTTTCAGGGCAAACTTGAGCTTACGGTAGCCTTGAATGCGGCACCCGAGATGGTATTAATAAAATGCCTATATCTCCTCAAATAAGCCAAACTACTCAGTAAAATTTATGATATTCTGAATCTGGAGGTTCTGCTGGATAGAACTGTGAAAAAAATCGCATGTTTTCGGGCAAACCTGAGAAGACGGTTAGCTCGAAGATCGCAATCCGCCAATTGCTAGTATGAACGTACTGGATTGCTCTATAGTGATCAATTTGTACGAATGAGCGCGACTGCGCTATCGAGTTGAGATAAATCTAAGTAAATGGCTATAGCTGCTCAGGAAAGCAAAATCGCTGGACAGAATACATGTTTTTCTCAATGAGGAGATCCAGCTGGATCGACTGATGCCAAAAAATTCATATGTTACATGGCAAACTTGAGCTTACGGTAGCCTTGAATGTGGCACCCGAGATAATATTAATAAAGTGCCTATATCTCCTCAAGTAAGCCAAATTGCTCAGTAAAATTTATAACAATCTGAATCTAGAGGTTCTCCTGGATCCACTGGTGAAAAGAAATTCCTGTGTTTCCGGGCAAACTTGAGAAGACGGTAGGCTCGAAACTGGCAAACCGTATAGCATTGAGTATATGGCTATAAATCCTCACCCATTGATTCTTTTTCGGAAAAATATATGATATTCTGAACTTAGAGATTCTGAGCAATCGAATGGTGGAAAGACATCCAATTGTTACGGGGCAAGCTTGAGAGTACACGTACCTTGAGGATGGTTATCGCCTCAGCCCTAGTTTGACACATATATTTATCTACAGTGATCAGTAGTATATAAACAGATGAACAGAGATTACGGTAGGCCCAAAGATGGGAAACCGTATAGCATTGGGAAAACAGCCATATCTTCTCAAGAAATGCTGACTGCTCAACAATATATATGTTTTTCTGAATGAAGAGATCCAGCTGGATCGACTGATGCAAAAAAAAATCGTATGTTACGGGACAAACTTGAGAAGACGGATCAATACGTTGCTATGGTTCTATAGAGGTTACCATCTTCAAGGTAACCGTATTCTCAGGTTTGCCCGATAAAATATAAATTTCTTTGCACCGTTCGATTGCTCAGAATCTCAGCTTTCAGAATATCGTATATTTTGTTGGGCGATATATATGGCCCAACAAAATATTTCTGCACACCATTCAATCCAACGGAATCTCTAGATTTTGAATATCATATACTTCACTGAGTAATTCTACCTACATGAGGAGACATATCTATTTTTTAAGCTATCTCACAATCAGCTAGCGCATTTGCGCTTATTGTATCACAATAGATCAATGTATACATTACTATAGCTCTAAAGGGTTACCGTTTTCAAGCTACCCGTCCTCTCAGGTTTACCCAGTAACACGGCACTTCCTGTACACCGTTCGATTCCGCATAACCTCTAGATATAGAAAAACATAAACTTTGTTGAGCAGTTTTGCTTACCTGAGGAGATATGGCTGATTACTGTAGCATTGTACGGGTTACTATTTTCATGCCTACCGTACTCTCGGGTTTGCGCAGTGATATATGAATTTCTATTTACCATTCGATCCCTCGGAACCTCTAGATTCAAGATATCATGCATTTTGCTGAGCACTTCTGCTCACATGCGGTGTTCTGCTTACGTGAATTGAAAAGAATTGTATATTAGTATCCATACATGCTCGTCGTACATATCAGAATCGTTTGATGTTGCATTAGTATTGATTATTTTCTCCTTTCATTTTTTCATTGTCAATTCTTTATTGGTTATTCCCTTTTCATCTGAACACAAACAAAATCTTAATTTTATCATTATCATTGTCAAATGAATATTATATCACCATTATTATTATAACTGTCTATTGTTATTATTTCTAATGAGATGATTCTTGTCAAAATAAATCTTCAGAAATCTCAAAGGTCGCTTATGTCTCATTTCCAGAAGAATATCAGTCTGTATATAATCAGTGAGAGTATTAGTGAATGCTAGTTATATAATGCGATGACTTTAATTTTGCAGTGTTTTTACCGTTTTTTCCTAGTAACGATTGGTGTTATAATATTTGGGTGAAGCATTGAACTCGGGGAGCAATACGGGACAAAATATCCAATTGAAAATTGAAAGTAAAAGATTTTGAAGGGCGATGTCATGGCAGTCAACCATCAGCCTTGTCACGTATAATCTCGTTAGTAGAAGAAACCAGTAAGTCACAAACCGATTTCAGTAATTAATTTTCAATTGTGATTAAGGCTGACTGACTATGAGCCAACCTCTCGAAGCAGTGTTCCGTAAATTACCAAATGAGATAATGCTAATTCCACTGTGACATCCTAATCGCCCTCTTCTAACATACTCTGATATTCACTTCAATTTCTTGCATTCCCTATGGACGTTTTCATAGCAGCATTCGAAAAAATGAATTATGCATTGTGCTTAATCTTGCAGCAACGATAACTGGCACAAGTTGTTGAAGCAGTTTATTTGCGAGCAAATGCAGTAATCATCCAACTATAACCGAAAACGGACGCACAATACGAACGCAGTGCTGCTCAATGTTCCGTTAAAAAAACAATTCCGGTGCTCTTTTCGAAGTGTTCTGCAGAGGAAGTAGTGGACAATGGTACGGATTGTTGCTATTGCTCAGATTAAACACTGTAACGATGAACAGTGCTGCTGAACGATTATTGCTTGCTGGCTGATATGGCGCCACCGTGTCGGCATAATCGAGGAGAGTAAAAGCAAACATCTCATCCATTCGAATGGTGACTGAATGTGAACGTAGAGTGTGAACGAGAGAGCACTGAACTGTTGGAGCATCAGGTGTTGCTGCTTGCTGTTCTCGTTGCATAGATTGGGGTATAGTAATATAACAAGAACGTTAATGATAGCGATAACTGTTTTATTTATCCAGATTGATGTGGATAATCCTTGTGATTAGACAGTCGTACCTGTGTTTTGCTTAAGACAATTCGTTTGGCTGTGTGTACGTGAGTGGTTGTGATGTGATGTCGTTTGGGTTGTGCGTGTGATTATTGTTTAGCAGGCATTGCTTACGCCGCACACTCATAGAATCCAATTGTACGACAGCAAGTTTATCACTTAATTTTAGTTTATTAACTTATTTTTATTGTTTGATGAATTGTTCCATTTTACAGATTAGCTGATAATCTACTGTTTTGGATATAAGTGCTCTGAATGGTATGTACATGTGTTTTGGTTGTTGCTTATTTGCGATGATACACTTTATTATTTTATGTTAGGTGAAAGGTGTGCAGTTCTCATTTACCTTATCTTTCCTATTCGTTGTCACCGTAACAATTGCCTAGACATCTTATGGAGTTCCTTCAGTGGTCATTAAATCATAAATGTAAAAAGAAACATGGAATTAGCAGTGAAATCATGAAGTAATTTATGTTTATGATTCAGTAATAGTTATAGCGAATAATTTTGCAGATGACGTGACCCGATTGATGAATCGGTGTGATTCGAACGCATTATAAGTAATGGTTGGAAATTTTCTTATTGGTTATTTGTTCACATACTTTTTGATCATATCAACAACAAATGCTCAGCTGAGTGAATTTGGTTAGTAATCATTTTTGAAATCTATCATTTTCGTACACTCATACCAAGTCGTTTTCATCAGACGATTATTGGGATCGAACTCAGGTTTGATTTGATTTGAAGGTAAAAAATATGATCATGATTCGGCGGAGCGTTACGATGCGGATGGTGACCTATCGGTTCCGTTAGATGCGCAGAATAGACCTGCTGAGGATTTTATTATCGTTAGAAATGAAACTGAAGCTGACCGAAGACGTAAAAGTGTTCGTTTATCAATTCATTTATTTCTCTTTTCAACTTCATCAAACGACGCGTTGTTGGATTATTGAATTGTGGAAATAGTTCCGTTCTCATAACTGAAATTCACTGAAGGTTTTAATTAGGAACTTGTTCACGGGCAGCAGTCTGAATCTGAGCATATTCCAGAAAATTGAGGTTTCATGGGGACGGGTTGTTTGATATGAGACGAACTAAGCTTCAGGTAGGTGATGGAAATTGTTTGCTGATCATCATTTATCGAAATAAGTTTCAGTTACCACCAAAATACGAGAATGATCGGAGTTTGTGTTATTGTAATTATGAGCCAGAGTTTTGTGGTGGTTTCACAAACAACACGTGCATGAAGCATCTTGAAGCAGCATGTTTCCATTTCACTGAAGAGGTAAGATTCACTTCAAGATGCAATGAATTCTTAAGCGAAGACCGATCTGTTGTTTTTGAATGTAATTCAGGTGAGTCGAGTCTGTAAATGAGTGGAACAATCCAGGCAAAGCTCTGTCTGCTCACTGTTGAAAGTTGTTCTCATTTTAGCGCCTTTACTGTAATGCCCAAATTTTCAAGGTTTATAACGAGGCAGACGGTCGTTCAGAAACGGCGCATCTGTTTGGTTGTGCGCCACTTACGCGCGGTTCTGGTGGCTCATATTTTACGGTATGTTTGCAGCAGCACTTCTCTACGGAATTTACATTATTTCAATAACGAAATTCCCATTCGATATCCGAATTTAGTGTCATGTGATAACTGGGATTGAAATGATTCGTGAGTATATTTCAGTGTAAAGCGCATCTGATAGCTCATGCAACTCCAAAAAGTATTGCGTGCTGTTACGAAGGATCATACTGCAACTACAATCTCACTGTTCCACCGTACAGAAACGTTTCTCCTAATGGTACTCTTCCATATTTTTTTCACTTTTTTTCTCATATATTTTTGCGCCCAGCCAGTTTACTGTCGAATTTGCATTGATTGATCAAGCAGCACGTTACAAATTCTTCAGGCATACATCATGAAAAATATTCATTCAATTTTCAGGCTTTATCGTTCATCGAAGATGCTCATCCTGTTTGATTGTCTCCGTTTTAATTGTAGTTGCATTATTAATATGGGTAATCGTTGTTTTGATCTGTTGTAGACGTGGTCCGTTTGTCAAATGGCTCAAGCGTATTCCACTTGGTTCGCTCTCAGTTTGATTTTCTTTTCGTTTTTTGTTTGATTTGTCATCAGTCATTCGAATGAATGCCTGCTTCAAAAATCTGCATGAGAATCCAGTACTTGCCTCTTCATTTTTATGCAGTCTCAGTCAAGCATTTCTTCCTCATTTCATTTGGTTTGCGTTTCAAAAGAATTCAATATTCTGTTTTCGTCGAGAAGAAAGAAAGTAATTTTCATATGCAAACTCATTTCAGTTCAAAAACTAAAACCATCGTTAACTATTCCGACGTTGCAATTGATTGATAGAAATGACTACGAAAGATCACCAATGATGAAGGATGTAAGGTTGGTATCATTAATCTCAGAACTAATTTTTGTTATCTCAACCTTTGTTCGTCCTGGTTACTGAGTGTATGCTCTGTTACAGCTCTGGATCAGGGTCAGGTTTAGCGAGTTTGAATCAGCGAACAGTGGCACAAGATCTTCAGATTATATCGGTGATCGGGAAGGGTCGATACGGAGAAGTGAAGAAGGCTTTATACAAAGGTGATCGATTCGTCGCTGTTAAGGTCTGCTCGCACACATATTTGTTAATCGACAACTGCTCAAGTCATTAAGAAATCCTCCAAGGAATTCTCTCAACACTTATTTTCGGCATAAATTCGCATATTTTCCTTTTTTTTCGGTTTCTGTTTTCATTGGAGAAAGTTATCTTATTAGGCTGTTCTTTGCAGACTTTTTACACGACGGAAGAAGAGTCGTGGAAGAACGAAAAAGAGATCTATCAAACACAAATGTTGAACCATGAGAATATTTTGCGTTAGTTTTTTGATGAATCTGTTGTATAACAATAGAATTAATTTTTCAACATTTCATTTACAGTTTGATTCATCAAAATGGCGGTGAATGAAGTTAGTGGCATTTTCGCACAATTTTAACAGATTTGTTTCGTGATGACAATGTTGTGAACTGCTTCATCCACTGATAGTTTTACAGGAGATCAGTTTGGGTGCATCAGAGTGAAGATTCGATTATATTTCTTGTAAATGCTCCTATTTGACGAAGCTGATCGTAAACTATTTTGCAGAGTTTGTTGCGGCCGATATTGGAAGTCAAGATTCAATCACACGAATGTTGTTGATTACCGACTTCCATGCGTACGGCTCACTGTACGAATATTTGCAACGTGGCGCAACGCTCTCCGTCAGTGAGGCTCTCAGTCTGGCGCATAGGTTCATTGGATTGTTCTAAATTTAAGCATTCTTCATGGCCTGAATATGTGTGAGGGTAACACTCAGCTATTTCAGTGCTGTTTGCGGTCTTGAGCATCTTCATAGTGCCTTACGTGGTACGGGTACCCCTCAGAAGCCAGCCATAGCGCATAGAGACGTGAAATCGAAGAACATTATTGTGAAACGTGAAGGTGTTTGTTGTATCGCAGATTTTGGTCTAGCACTCAGGTTAGCCATTTCTGTTCTGTTTGATTTGTTTATCCCGTTCTTATTCGCTCACTGATATACTCAATGATGCGTTTGTATTTTCAGCGAGGACATGCTAAAAACGAAACCGAATATCAACATTCAAGTCGGCACAAAACGTTACATGGCACCCGAAGTGCTCGATAAATCGTTGAATGCCAAAAACTTTTACCACTTCAAAATGGCTGACATCTATTCATTTTCACTTGTTCTTTGGGAAATCCTTCGGCGTATTCAGGTTCGCTTATTTTCGTTTTGCTGAATTGAATACACTCGTGTTCACCACTTTTATTCACATCTCAAAAATAGCTACTAAAGCATACTTTCGAACGAACAATGATTTAGCATCGGAATAACCTCAAAAGCTCAGTTTGTTCAGTATTTATAATAGGGCTTGAAAGCAGAGGTTTTTGTTGAATGTTAAAAGCCAGGTATTTAGTAAATAATTCAGGAGAACTCGCCGATGCTACGAATATCAGAAAGTGATAGTGGTATCGGAAGTAGTGGAAGCGGTAGTGGGAGTGGTAACGGGAATGGCACTAAGTATGCGGCGAATGCGCGTAACGGCTCGACAACATGTGCATCTCTGTCATCTGCACTTAGACGCAATGCCTCGTCGGGTGTTGCTGATCAACGAAGAGCCATCGATAGCGACGTGTCAGGCATCTCATCCGCTAAGTCTGCGGTTTCAGTTGTAGCCAGACCACCGGTGCAACCTTTCGAAGATTTGGTCGATTCGGATCCGTCCTTCGATCAAATGCGACATATTGTCTGTTTGCGTAAAGAACGACCCTTGTTGGAGGAGTCGTGGAGGAAAGATGCGTATTTGAAGGATATTTGTGAGTTGATGACCGAGTGTTGGAGTGATAACATCAACTGTCGACATACTGCTTTGCGCATCAAACGAAAAATTTTCGATGTCTTAAAGAAGCATCAGGAAATGCTGAGTCGTTCACCAACCACATCAACGTTTCGCTGTGATTCTATTGTGACATCCGCACAGCAGCCAAATCCCGCTCCTTTCACTATTCATATGGATCGTTCGCACTAGTATCTATTCAGTGCCCTTTTATCAATCATCTGCGCCTGAGCTCAATAAAAGCTCGGTTTTTATACGCGCAAGCCACGCCTTTATCGTTTCCTTCAGGCTTCAGTCAAAGTTTTGGACTAGGCTTACGTCTGCTATTGAGCAAAGGTTGATGATTATCAAGAATCGACGCTATCAAGAGGCAGCTATTTTTTGACATCAGCGCTGATGCGCTACCTTTTCTGTTGGTTTCTCATAGCAGTAATGATAACGGACTGAAGCTGCGTTGGCAGCAATTAAAGTTCCGATGTGTATTTCCTTCGCACTTCGTGTATTTTCCGCTTCTGTGCTATTTCGGCGATGGCTTCGTCACTCCCAAATTGAATGTTCATTTCGGTTACCATCACTGTATTGTATTTCTCAAATGTGTGCACATATATCACTAAAAATATATATGTTTATACTTATTACAATCGGCACTTCGAACGGATCGTCAGCAAAATTTACAACGAATTCGTGTCAGATGAATATCATACTTTTAATGCTGTTTTCAATGGCCTTCAAATCCAATTTTCAACAGTACTTTTTTGTTGAATTTCGCTCCAAAACTGCCGCATTTCATATTGTTCGGATATTTTTAGAATTTCATTTTATTTGTTTACTGTTGTCCTCCTCTTTTTTTGTTATTTTACCATTAATCTATTTAATCCGTTAAGGTATGACAGCGTCATTTTCGTTGCAATTATTCAATCGCATAAAATTATTCAATTTCCATCAAATATAAATTAAATCATTTTTATTATTTTTGTAAACTTTTTGTTTGTCTAATGAACAAAAAAGTTCCATCGTCATTCCTTGATTCACTATGTGATTCGTTCGATTTTCGTTTGATCGATGAAAACGATTCACATTTACACCGTTCAAATAATATCGTCCGATTTATTTCTGTTGCAATTTCCCATCGTAATTCCTCTTTTCTGCACTTCCTCATTGTCACTGTGTGAAATTGACCAATAAGCGAGTGAGTGTCTTGTAACTTCTGTTATAGATGCTCTTTGCGTAGCTGTGCAAATGGTCAGTAAAAAGTATTGTTGGTTCTATTGGATTGTTTGATAATCTTGTAAATTGCTTTCTTCGTTTGTATCGTTCAAGGCCATTTTATTTATTAATCCATACGTTAAGGTCCACCGTGAATTTGTTGTTATTGTCAGTGAATTTGAAGGTATTATTATCATTATTTCAGTGAGTGTTCTCAAACTTGAAGTGTTCTCAGTTGAATTTATGCAATGCATTTGTATTATATCACATCGCTGAATGTCCTAAATAACAATAATAACGTGGTTCTTTAACGTTCCTTCCTAACTCTACTGTGTTGGAAGCTGTTGAAAGTGCGCAAAAAATTGCTGATAATAAATGATTGCTAACGATACGCATATCAGAATGGTTAATTGTGCGTATTGAGATCAATTTGGCTAATCGTTCAAGGCATGCTCTCGGCAAGAGTCAGGTTCACACGAATTGAGTGAATGGATAGTGAAAGGTTTTTGGTAGGGAATGATGCATTCCAAGGAGATGGTCTTACATTAAGGGAAATTCCCAAAAATTTCTTTGTTTCGAGAATTTTGTCGTTCGACGTTGAAAATTGATGTTGAAGGCTACTCGAAGTGAGCAGTTCGAGTGGGAATAATCGTAAGCGACATGTAACACAAGTGCTTTCGACGCAGATTGTTTGGTGTTGCTGTGTGCATTGGATGTTAGATAGATAGATAGGCTATCGCTGTGTTCATCCTGAATAAGAAATCTTATAGGATCTGAGAAGGTTTCAGGTGCATCCGTCATTGTTAATTACCGATCAACGAAGTACCGATCTTCCGTCAATATTCAGTGTTAATTACCGGATGGTTTATGTAACAGCTGATATCTTTTGGTGGTCAAAAATTTATTTTCGGTTATTTGTGTGTGTGAAATTAGTTGAATCGCTATTGTTCTTGTTAATTCGATATTGTTATTGATGATAGGAACAGCAACAAAATGATACAGTGAATAAAACTGATTCATTGAGTGGTTTGTTCGCTTTCTGATTTCATTCCAGTCGAAAAGCACATTCGAAACTCACTCTCAATTTTATGCAAAATCGCAATGAGTATTTTGGTTAGAGCATTGCCATTGCGATAACAAACATTACAAAGTTTACAAAATATTTCAAACTCAAGAAATCTAAACTTTTGTGTTGCAACGGTGTACAGAAATATCAATCGATCAGCATCATCATCAAATACAATACTAATCGTAAATGTCATCGATGGGTCAACGGCTACACCCAACACCGGATGTGCAAATCAAGTGAATAATTTTTTCATCGACGCATCACCCATCACCAAAAACCACGCAAACAATTCATCAATCACTCATACCTCAGCGTTTAATTGAAATTCGTTTACGTTTCTGTTAAAGATAAGTACGCACTGAATTAGTTGCAGAACAAATCCACTGAAACTTACTGAACGATTCTTCTCAGAAATATTGAAATTGAATGGTTATTTGAGTAGTAGTAGATGGAAAGCACTTTCGATAATAGCCATGATCTGTTCGAGAGAGAGACCCGAGTTCATTCAAGAAAACCCTCCAAGAGGATTACACCTAAAATGTCGCTTAGAATCTCGTCTCGTTGCGTCTGACTGCAATAATCAGATAAATATTTATTTTAAGTGAAAACGTAACTGCTCAAAACGTAACCCTATCCTTAAGGAAAACTACTGATGATTGTTTATCATTGCCACAGCCAGCAGCAATGTAATACTTGATCACATTATGATACTTTTATCAATATCCAGTTGTAATTAATATGTACATGTGAATAGGTGGATGGAAGTGCGTTTAATGAGAAGTGCACGTTTCAAATTGCTGAACATCCTCTAAGAAGAACAGATCGCATAGAGTCGGTGAAGTTGATTTGATGGCGATGTTATGATTCTTGAGAACATTTTGGTTTGATGAGAATAACAACATAAATTTTGTTGATATTCTCTACAAAACAGTAAAACTGACTGCTTACATACATCAAAATTTATTTACGATGCTCAATGTTGAAGTTATGCTACAATGGTGATGTTATAATAAATAACAGATGTTTTGAAACATCCTATAACAGATCAATGCAAGCATTCGTCACATTTTATTCGTTTGCAATAGATTCTTGTTCGAATCGAGCAAATCGACCACTACCACCACCACACCACTTTTCATTATTGTTTTCACACCTCTTCGCTGTTATTCTCGATGAAGTGCTCATTAAAAGTTAACAGTTAAGAAGTTTATGTTACGAAGTTTAACATAAGAAGTTTTTCCACAAAAAAAAATTTCTCGAACTGAAGTATTAAACTTGCAAAGTCTTTGAGAAAGCACCGCCGCAATAACCTTCACTCTCATTTCTACAGTAAACTGCACTCTCAATTTTCACGACGCTCACTCGACAAATCAGCGTTCACTTAAAGTAATCAAGAAATTGTGTGCGTTGAGTGCGATGATCAGATGCAAGTTTGAGAAATGAATTTGTTTTTGGTATGTCTATTGCTAAGTGATTGGTGTATTGCTCATTTCATGGATGGAATTCAATTTGCGCGTGATAACGTCGATTTGATTTGTGAACAGAAGTGAAGAAAATAAAGTGACATTTCCCTTGGGGGTAAGACATATGTGAACGAATATGCTGAATGAAGAGGGTATTTATTAGAGGTATAATCACGTTTAAGTATAGAACGGAAACTTAAATGTTTTCTGATCGAAATTGATTTACAATCGTTATCCTCATACGGTTCATATGTCTTCAAGCTAAACAGATTTCGTTACATTGTGCCTTCGATTCATTGCCAGTGATTATCCTTTAGGTCGTAAAAATTTTATTTCACAGTAATTGTGAGCAATTGATTGAAATACAATAGCCTTACTAGCAAAGTTTCATCCTTGAGACAAATGCATAGTATCACTGAAATAAAGCACCTCGCCGGAAAACATGCAACTGTCATCGTCATTGTGTACACTTTTATCAATGTTCAGCTGATACCGCTAGAAAATGAATATACTTAATTATGACTCTATCGCTAGTATTGCAGATTTTTGGATTAATTCTTCAATTTATCATATTCTGTAGCTGGTACAGTGATAAGTTCTGTAACTAGGCAATCCAGGCCCCAAACTTGGTAGTTTTTGAGGAGGTAGATTCACTGGTAAATGTACACTTTTTGCTCGTAATCCAGCTCTCTAATTGATGGGTGGAAAAGTTTTGGGCATACGGTTAAATCAATTCATAAGAGGTATCACATCCATGTGACATGCATAACCATGCTGTTTACGTCTGTTAAGGATTCTAGATTTGTATTTGATGGGTTGTAGATTAGTAGATGAGTAGAGGCGAGAGAAGAACGATCGTTTGATCCAGAGGAAGGGATAAGGCAAATGAAAGGTTAACAAGGCAACGATTTGCAAACATTTTACGACTTGAGGTCGACGCTTAAACCGATTGGAATAAAAGAATAAATCTGGTTGAGACGTTGTATAATGCTGGTAAATGCGAAAAGGAAGGCGGTCTTAACGACTACGATGGATGAATAATGCAATTTTATTTGTGTTATTGTTATTATAATAATAATTATTGTCACTCCTCTTAACACTAACTCATTCTAGTAAGAAATACTTCAAGTCGTCATATTCTCTTGTTATACCTTTATTGAACCAAGCAAATTGCTAACGGCATCACCTATTTGGTTCGTGGTCAACCGATAATTGCTGGGTACTGGAGATGCGATTTCATCTGATTATTCTCATTATTTCATCAATTATTCATAATTCATTCAGTTGGTGGTGAGTTCTGTTCTCTTCTAGTTTTTTGTTGAATGCACTAATCAGTGTGCCATAAGGGAATCACTAATTTAATACTCAGTTAAATTAGTACTGAATAGCTGCATGCTTTCGAGTAATCCCTGCCCGACATAACAGTCATAATAAGTTTCATTGCGCTCATCACTGTCACATAAGATCGCGAGCTAGACTTCAATCCTAATCGTGTATTATTCAAAAATTTTGGTAAAAGGAGTTAGATTTTACTTGCTCTGTCAGTATCTGTTGTCTCTTAAAGCATTCATGAAATTGGTTACGAAAGCAAAAATGATTGCTACAATCTTTATTTGAATTTTAGAATCGATATTGTCGGATGTTTTTTGTTCCGACTAAAACACTACTAGTTACGGCTTATCGTATAGTAGACGCATATTTGAAGTAAATTGAAGTTGAGGTTAACTCGTTCCGTTTGAAGTTGATTAGTAACATTTATATAGAGTCATAACTGCTCTGACTGTCACCTACTTCAACTCCACCGTAATTACTGCGTTAAACGAGAGCAATTGAGCAGTTACGGTAGGACGAGAAATTGTGAACGAATCGAAACATCTTCAATAGCCATGTCCCAGCTCAGAGCAGTTGAATTGTCAACCACCGTGAATACTAACGTGACATTCTTTGTTGACTGCAATGTGACATACCACTCATTAAAGATGATCTTTTTTGCTGCTTCAATTTTGCTCAAAACAAACATGCTCTTCGTGTCGTCGATATCGCAATCAGTCGACGTGAAATTGAACAAGTTTGTTGGAGCGATAAAGTGTTGCAATAGGGTAGTTGATTAAGGAAACGCTTCGATACATCGCACAGACTGTCACATTATGTGATGAGCATGCATATTGTGGATTGATCGCACATGCTCGTCTTCCATCAGCCAAGGCGTCGAAGACGGCATTTTCTTGTTTAGTTATTAGAAAATGGGGATTGAATCGTCATCACACTGATGCGATAGATAACGGTAGTGAATAGATTGCTCATTGTAAGACTGCATTCGTTTATGACTTTATGTTCGTGTGAATATTTTCATATATTAGTCGTAAAGGTCAGTGAAAGAATGGATACAATCGCATTTTATTGTCGTCACTATTTCCGTTCCATTTTAACTATCACAAATGACAGCAGTGCCAATATTCCACACAAAATCCCATGGCGTCTCATAATTCCCTCCTTTGTTTGTAGGCCTCCTTGTTGTTTTGAAACGTTTTGTGCGAAAAAGAGGTGATTGATTACGAAAATTTCAACGAAATATAGTGATTAACCAGGAAAACACTGATTGAATCGTCGCCTCTTCAGCAGCAATGGCAATAGATTCATGAAATGTTTTCAAAACGATTTACGTTTAATTGAGCAATCTGAAAATCAACAGATTATTTTACATCTCTTTTGATTGCCTTCATCATCGAATTCTTTTCTCCAAACGTTTCTCATGAGTGACGAAAAAATCTAATGAGAAAAAGTCATGGCTCATTGAAGACGATCACTACCGACTGATTGCTGATTGGATTTTGATTGATTTGTTGTTGTTGTTTCGCTTGAGTTGTTGTTGTTGCTGTGCTTGTTGTTGATCAGTATGTGATCATCTTTATTTACCCATCTGCATGCGCACTTTTACAACCCTCTTCAAAACGACCTCTTTGGCTGCATACTGTATCGGCGGTAGTTTTGATGCATGCGACAATGCATTTTACGAGTTTATTACCGATCACACTAATCCTCTCAGGCAGACACCTTTGTTTTACAGTTTAGGAGTAGATGTTTTCAGTGATCTTAACTGCTTACACCGGTTCAGAGGCGAACAACACCGAACTGTGACAGTTTTCGCTTCACCCACAAAATACAAACTGGCTCATATCTCCTTTATTGGGCGTAGGATGAAAGCGATTTCGAATGGATTGTTTTCGATAAGCTTCTTTCCGTTCCCTCTCTCTGAATGAATTTTATTCCTTTGTTCTCGGAGTGAGACGTCAAGCGAGATTTACTTCAAGTATTTTGTTGAGAAAAACGTCGACCGTCGGATATTTGCTGAATGCTACATAAATGTCACATTGCCGTTGACATTGCTTTTCAGCAGTTTCATTTTCTGTCAAAGTTCTGACGCAAGTTGCATTCGTATCGATGGCTCGTTTGAATGGTTTTGTGATTCGATACATTCGTCGTGATGTTTACTCTTCGCATTGCTTGACTGCCATTTTCAATCACTTTTCTGATTGACTTTTGTGTAAAAACAAATCGTAGCATTTAATTGAAACTCTTTCTTTTCAATCTGCAATCAATCAATTTTATTTATTTATGCATCACATATCCACCATCAAATACTTCACACAAAAAGCGTCTATCGGTATGAATTGGACAATTTATTTCCGTTCGATGTAACTGAAAGACGTATAACAAATGAGCGATTGCTAAACGCTTTTGCATTCAAATGCGCGATATTTGATGAGTTAAGATGAATCGAATCGCTTTTTTGTTGTGAAATGCGAAAATTTGCAGATAATTCATACAGAAAGCCGTAACCTCATTCAAAAAGCGATTATTTTAGCAATGAAATTTTATTGGATGTTTTTTGTATTGATGCTGAGCAATAACAGTTGAATTGTCTCATAAAAGTGAGATATTGATGACTTTCCGATAATTGCACACCTGTTTACATGGGATAGCATCAAAGAGATGGATGGATCCGTTAAGATTGTTATCATTTTATGCGCATACTCAAAGGAATAACGCAAACAATTATTGCGTTTAGGATGTGCGTGTGCTTATTTGTACGGTTGCTATTATAACGAATTTGCCTTTGCTTATTATGTAGCAGTCCGCAACTCTATCATGAGGTTGACTCGATAACGGGTGAAGCACTGTGCGGTGCCAGTTTGAGGTTGCAACACTAACACACTGTATAAAACAATGACCATGCAATGATGATTTGAAAGCTTCATCCTACCGAAAACTGCAATTCAAAACTCTTCATTTATTTGATTGTAAAATTTTTTAAGGTTGCTGCCGCAAGCGGCAAGTGGAGCATTCCGCAGCGATGGAATAGCTTGCGGACTGTTACCGGGTCTAACACGTCGTCAGCGTACGGTTTGCTCACGTCACCCGAGTGCTGTGCGCTATGTGATTGACGGCCTGAATGCAGCTGCACACGAGTGTCAACTGCAATTCTCCGACCAACGATGGAATTGTTCCGCAACACACACCGGATTCGCTTTACCGCAACTGAAAAGTTTGTTTCCTATGGCAGCCTTTCATTCCACATTTCTCATGAATACCATATAATACTAGCAGAAATGCTTTTAAGGATTGTGCTAGACCAATTTCTTCATTTACGAACCTGGAATTTTCATTCGTTTCAATTTTTAGTCTTGCATTTTTTGTGGTTATTGGAGTTAGTGTGGACATAAATAATCCTTTAGCTGATAATAAATAGAGGTGTGTGAACCGGACTGATAGATTATTTGATTGCTAACATTCTCTTAAGAACGAATTTCGAAGAAATGAAGAACGATGGATGATGTCTGAATGAAACGTTTCCGTTGCATTTCAGTTGCGAGTCGAGAAACAGCGTTCGTGTTTGCGCTATCGTCTGGTGCAGTTAGTCATGCACTGGCTAGAGCATGCTCACGTGGTCATATAGCTGATTGTGGATGTGGTCCCATACCCACACAACAGCCCACGAAACAATTCATCTGGGCCGGATGTTCGGATAACGTTCGATTCGCGAACAGCTTCGGTCGTCGTTTCATGGATGCGGTCGACCTGCATCACAGTGACGATGCTAGGTGATCGATCTTACTGTACTGCTTCGTTTCAAATTCAATATGATCGCTGCTCGCTAGAGATACAGTTCAATACGTGCAATTGCTTTTTCCTCTAATGCAACAACAACAAACGATTTCATCTCTAGTGCAAATTGCCAATTATTTCATTATTATCACCTGATTTCTTATTGTTCGTTTGTCAGTAAATCTTCTAAACGTTTCTGCTCCCCGTTCAGATCGTTGATGAATCTGCACAATAATCGAGCCGGTCGAAAACTGTTGGCGAATAATCTGAAACGTGAATGTAAATGTCACGGTGTGAGTGGATCGTGTGTGACGAGAACGTGCTGGAGAGCCGTACCGAAACTCGAACATTTTGCTACAATTCTAAAGAAGAAATATTTGCACGCTTCACAGGTACGTAGCCCAAATGCGCGATTTCCTCGCGCAAAACCGAAAGGTGTGGATTAGCTCAAGCGCAATCAACTAACTCTCCATGACGATTGACAAGAAATGATGCGCTCTTATCTCGAATCGTTTTTAATTTGAGAAAGTTCGTTGTGGCCAGCTGAAAAAGATTATCGTTTACGTTTGATCTTTGTGATCAATTTTTCGATCACCTTTTAGATCGAAGTGTTCAACGCTGTGAATTCTTCAGATGTGTAAGAATTGCTCCGGAGAAATGCAAAATTCGAGTTTTGTTAACTAGCAAAGTAGCGGTGCAGCTATTTCGCTACTGGTGAAGAGCCAATCCGCTAGTTAGCGAAAGTTGACAAAAAGCGCGTTAATGACACCATCTTTGAATTTCTCAATCAATGAAACAATACTTTTAGGTAACAGTCGCTCCGGAGGGTAAATCGCTCGTTTTGCGTGTCGAAAAGAACGTCGGACGAACGGGACGTTATTTACGGAAACGAAGATCAGCAGCTCGAACCGAGCTTGTCTACTTGGATGAGTCACCGGATTACTGTAAAGAAGATCCCACAAATGAAGTGTTCAGCCCTCGTGGACGCGAATGTGGTTCCAAATGTCATACGTAAGCAACGTTATATACCATACCCTAATCGCCTTTCTGCACACACAGCTATTCATATTAATTCATTTCATTTTAAAATGTTAAATTCATCAAAAGATGGCATCCAATGTTTCTGCCACCTTAGTAAGTCACGTCACGTCGGTTGAGCTGAATTGAGCATTTGCCACACGAATTTTGGAAACAGCGTGACTGAGTCTAGGCTTGAAGAACTCACACTGTGGGTATATGAGTGCAAAGGACCGATGTGAACAAATGGATACGCAAATTAGATTGTTGAATGAAATTAACATTAGGGATGGTTTTTAGATTGTGTTGTGGTCGAGGATATGAAACAATACGTACGTTAGTGGATGAGCCGTGCAGATGTAGATTTGTTTGGTGTTGCAAGGTGGAGTGCGATACGTGCCGGCGTATTGTGGACCGTAATTACTGTAATTAGCCTTTAAGTTTTGTGATTGTCGTTATTGTTAAAGTGCACGTATTTGTTGCTTTAATTTTGGTTTGTATTCATTTATGCGTATTATTAGTTCATGTATTTTCGTACTTATTACGGATCAAGGATCCAAAATTCGCTGTGCTAAAATGCTTTATCAGATACACAGAACATTTCAAATTGCTAAACTTTGACCCGACTAATTGTCACGAGCAAGTCTGTTTGCGGATCATTCAACTCCGATTGTAAGCATATTCTCCTCTGTTCACGGATGAAACATTCTTCTGGGGATACTTAAAATACAAATAAATAAGTGTCATTTATAGATCATTCAGTCGTTCATTGACAAATTTCAACAAATTTTCAACAAGTTCTTTTCAAGTTCCTTCCTTATTTCAGTTTATGAGAATAATTTTTCGTATGTGTTGTTTGTGTTGAGATATTTTTGCATTATTTGATTTGGTTTATATAATTGCGTATCAATATTTGGAATTTATTGTTTGTAAACGAGTGTTCGTTGTTCTGTGGTTGTCGTCGATGGAATCTGTTCGATGTTAATAAGTAATTTAGACAGACCGCTAACGAAAATCGTTTTTCGATGCAACTTCACTGCATCGGCATAACTTCTTTCGTTTATTCATTTTCAGTTTCGTTTTTGATCTCCTCTGCGCAATATTTCCTGCTTTAATCAGCGTCTAATTACTTATGATATTTTTATTCATGCCACTATAATGGTACTATGTTGTTATGTGCTCAAACAGCTTTTATTTCGATTGCCTAATTCATCAGTTATTTTCAAATGCAGCAATATTTGTGTTATATTTTTTGTACAGTATTATTATTATTCTAATTTGTTATACTGATTTGTAATAATTTCAATAAAATTTGGCGTTCAGTTTTAGTATTTCAATTTCTAGAATCCCAAATCTGCTCTCGTCGTTATATATTGTTGATCAAGTAACTGATGGAGATATGTAATTATATAGAAACAAGATCAACACTAGTGTATGTTATAAAGAATAAATTTGATAAACACGGACCTTGCTTGTACCCAACCACATATTATGATTATATGCAACAGCTGCACATGAACGAATAAATGAGATCAACTATTGAAAGCAAATAAAACTGATTATTACTATTATTTTATTCAGTGCTAACTTCGTTCACTCCAGCTGCTTAGCATTATCTGTCGTTGATTTGTTGCACCCGTCTAAGCGAACCACATAACATTTGTTATCAGCCATAAAGCAGCAGTCATGTGTTTTGCTGCAGTTTACATTATTTTTTTGCAAACATCTTGAACAGATCAGATCACCTATATCCTTCAAAACATTCCATTTCAACTATCAAATTCCTCGAATATTCACATTGAATTCAGCAACGAGCGTAACATGCTCATTTGTTCCCTTAGTTGGTATTTGTTTGTCTGAAATAAGCAACAGACTGCATTATATAATGTTTACATGACTGTTTCTTCACCCAACAATATCAAATAATTATTTCGCTTCAGTATGAATGAATAAGGCTACAATTTGAGTTTCTCATGAGTTGCCTCTCGAATGATGTATAGCCATTAATTATCATCGCTCATTAATTCACCTCTTATAATTTCATCTTTACTCCGTATAATTTCATTTCATAATAGATTATTCACCATTGCTTTCGCAGATGTGTATATTATTAGGTTGTTGCATTGCGGTATTCGGCTTGATTGGCTTCATGAGAACAGCCGCAGGAGATAACTGAATATGGGTCGATCATTCGAATCTGTTTACGGGTGGAAGTGCAACGAAATGGTTCTCGTGTTGATTACGAATCTTGCATCTCGAATAAACTCTGATCCAAAGTGTTAATAAAAGTGAAACTTTTTCAAGGCTCACGATAAATTTCGAAAAATTGGAAAGCGATTGTTCGTATTCATCATTCAAAAAGCGATCACCATCACTTCATGATCAGATGTTTTGCTGCGGATTCAGTTCCTTCAAGCTGGCAATAACCATCTGCGAAAATTATTTATTTACTGACTTATGCAAACAGAATTGCTAGTAATGTATAGATTACGTATACATACGCATGAAATGAGACTGAGCTGGCTTCAAAGTACGCATATAATTGGTTAAATCAAATGAATGCCTTCAGTTGGATATTCACTCTCGTGCTGTATAATATCATATATGTATATATCAAGCAATAACTCAATTCGAATCAATAAAATTCACCTAATTGGTAATGCATTCTGTAGGAGTGATGATGATCCGATTAAGCGTAAGTGTATGCGCCAACATAGCTAACTAGCCAACGTTTGTCCTGGTTACACACTCCGCTAAACTCTAAACGATCAATCTCTAATTCAAACATATCACTCACATACTGCAAACAACCGTGAAATCCTTTTTGCCTGGATATTGAACTGTCACTAAATCACGATCTGAAACAGACACACAATAAATCAAGAAAAATCGCAAGTCAGTTTCGTACTTTTAAAGCCATCGTTCAATAGTTTTCGGCGTTAAATGCAGAGTATTTGATCGCGAATGGACGATCATAATCTGAATACGTTTCATTAATATCAAACAAAGTTTGATGATAGGCAAATACATTCATGATAAAAGGATATCCATGAGCAATTACAGCCGGAAAGATGACGAATATAATTGCTCACTTCAGAAATGCATATGCTTGAACTAGTGTTATTGAATGAAACACTACGCTTCATGGCAATTTTATGACGACTCATTTAACTATCAATCAGCTATTGAATATAATTTAAGAATTGATTAATAAATATTCCATTGTGAGGTTAAGATACATGGTATACTTATTCCATTCTGAAATGTTACGCGTTCAGTGATGTTTCCAGTGTGTTCGACATTTTCGATTCGAACTGAATAAATATGGACGAATATCGCTACAATTTAGGAATGAAAGCAGTACTTTTTTTTTCGAAAAACTTTCGAAAAAAAAGTACTGCTTTTGGCGGTTTTATGAACTCAGCAACGCAGTGACTGCATGATCATGCAATAGAGAAGAAATCTTTATTGTATCCTTTGTTAACACATTTCAGTGAACTTTTCACAATCTGAATAACAATGACGCTAGTGAAATTGATAATGAAATTCAAATTATTAAATGATTCAACATGAAAATAGAAAGTTTCTGGGATGACTTGTAGCCGTTATTAACCATTTGTGGGAAACCGTACTCATACTTAAGCACTTCGTATGTACGGGTGAAGCACAGTCTGAGTGCGACGAATCAGAATTACGACGGTTTGTGGTGCAATCGTCGGCAATTCTGCTAGAGTTTGCATGAAAACCGTTTACTCTCGAACGTCTATGTTGTTGGCTAATGCAGTCATGAATGCTAAAGCCCGTTGTTCGAAATCAACATGAATTTGGCGGCTTTATAAACTCAGCAACGGAGTGACTGCATGATCATGCAATAGAGAAGAAATCCCCTTAATAGATAGAGTTGGTACCATGTAATTCATGTATTTCGTAAGAATTTCTTAAGTTCATTTAAGTGTTTGTAAACTGTTCAAAGAGTGGAGAATTTGTATTGACTGTTTGCGCATTCGCGCATAAGACAGCGCTTTTACATAGTGTATATGCAAACAAATATGACGACTACACAATGTCATTTTAATTGAATGAGCTTTCCTTTCATGAATAAAGTCATACCCCTCGATTATTACCAATGCACATCTCTCAAGCATTCTTCATGAGCAACTTATGAATGGGCACTAAACTCGATGATCAATCGTTGTTCACCTCACGATGACTTTTAGCCGTGAAGAATCATCTCTAGAAAATCAGTGCGTTCTCTACTTGTACAATGTCTTCGCGACATGTTGCTCCTTCCTTCACACAACGTCGTTGTTGTTGTTGATGGTGTTGACAAGCCATTTCACGATCCCAATTCACTGTAATTAACAATCTTTTTCGTGCTCCGTCGCCTTTCATCTGAACCAATTAAACCATAATCATAATAAGGTTTTCTTTATTGTATCCTTTGTTAACACATCAACAAAAGTTTTCAGCAATGACTTCGTTCTACGCAGGTCAATTATGTTTTTCCAGCCATTACATAATAGCACATCGTAATTCTACTGTCATGCACTTCTCTCCATCAAAAGTTCCAGATTGCTCTTGACTCTTCCGTATCCATTCGTTGAGTGGTTGATCATCGCTTCGATTTGGATCACTGAATCCATCTTCGTCTGAGCGTCATCCATCAAATGTTCCATCATCACACCAGTGTTCATCACGGCTTCGATTTTCGTTCGTTCTATTGCAGGTTCTATATTTATCGTTCGATGTTCCTTAATTTCAGTCCACAAGTAGCCGTTATCAGTATGATTTCCCAACATTTCTTAAAAATTTTCCAAATGTCAATAGCAATTGCCAGTATCAACTTTGATCAGTGAACTTAATATCAGTCCAATCTTCTGCAACTTAGCTGAGGACATCAATCTGCGATCTTCCTTGATCCTTTATCTCTTATTCTTTTATGTTCACCATACGATAGGTGAGGTCACCTCATCGATCAAATTACGGACAAACAACTGGAGAGTGTAATGAAATATGATAATCGTAATATCACATAGCATCAAAATATCACATTTCATCACGATTTGCTATAATTTTACCAATCTCATCTCAGATTGTGTCGCTTAGTTTTTAAAAATGTGAAACTTATTTGTTGCTAAACCATGAATTGTTTTCTCCTAATAAATTGTCAATATGTCCAATAAGAGTTCATGTTTTAGCTATATCCACTGAAACATACCAATTTTCTCCATCAGCTAAGTTCACCAAAGGTCATGATATGAAGAAAACAACGCTTAGTCCATCACACAATGCACGGAAATTACATACTCTGCTTTATTCCATTATCTCATATCAGTGGCACTCTACCATTTGCATTGATATTGATAATTCAGTCGTTTTTTCGTTCTCTCATCCGTCCCTACAAATCCATATTTATCTTCGTTCGCTCGGTGATTGTGTTAAGCACTATCTCTTTTCCATCCATCCACATACATACATCCAGAAAACTGTTTGTCAACTGATTCTAATAAGCCAGCAGCAAAGCATACATCCGTCCACCTATCTGTCTGTCCAACGATACATCATCCACTCTAACACGGATACATTTTCACGCAGCACGATTGGGTAATTGACTGCTCTGAGGGGCGTGGTAGCATCATCTATCGAATGTCTTTTGATAAACGATGCAGCTATGCAGGCTCGCTCGAAGCTTGTTGGGCTGATTCAGATGGGATTTTGAACCAAAACTGAATTGATCAGGCTAGAATTGAAATGTTCATCAAGTTGAGCAGTGTCCCTCTCTCACCAAATTCCCCTACCCTAACTATGACCTACTTAATAGTTGCTTTAAAAAAATTTTTAAGTTCCTTCCTTTGAAGGTCTACACGAGTGCTGTTGATGATCAAATGATACTGAATGAACATTCTACTGAAATAATTATGCATATGCTTTATTTAACGTCAGCTGTAAATCACATTCCTATCGCTTTTATAATGACTATTAACTGTGGTAGTGTTAGTAATAATGATGATAGGAATATATTTGTTGTAATGGTATTTGATCATTAATAAGGCCGTCAGTCGAGCGTATCCAACTAATCGTCTTACAGACTTATCCAAATTCAGCAACCAACGCTCTCATTAACGATTCAATAAGTTTGTGAGCCATCCCCCAAATCGCATTCTGACCGATTGAATGAGACAAACCTCAGAACAGGCCTACTACATCAACTGGAATCACATCCCTGATCATATCGTTACCTACCGATGTTCTGTGGTACGCTTTTAAGATCTCTTCTGATTTTGACGATTTGTTTCATGAAACGAATTCATTTACTAATTCAATAAGCAGTTTTTGTCGTGAACTTTCTAATTATTCGATTCATCATGAATCTCCATCATTGATTTGGACAATGTGTGATTTCTTTACTGAAACTACGATGGATTTATAGGATACGAATGAAAATACCGATTCTGCGTTCCATATATTACTGTAATTTTCCCTTCCTAACTATTAATCGCCTATAGAAGTGATCGTGAGTCATAACGTATGGGTGAGGATCAATAGTTGATTCATCGTTGATGTATTGATGGAGTCGTTGAAATTTCAGTCGAATAATTTCATCAGCTAGCGTGAGGTGACGCTTGTTGAGCTAGAGCAAATGTTATCATTATCCGAGTGAATCAATTCAGCGATTTCTCTAGTCTCGTTCTCGACGAACACCAAATGCGATTGTGATATGGTTAATTGCTAGCGCACTCGGCCATCTTGTTAGCGCAAGCTTCGTACGTTTATTCGTGTCTCTGAATTTTGAATTTATTCGATTTGAATTAATACCATCACATGCACTATCAATGGGCTGTGTTGAACCATTCTGATTCGTAGCCACACCTATGATCCTTCAAAACCTCCTCCCAATCTACTTACCACGTCTAATGATTTTGAAACAGCCATCATCACAGTACTGACCATATCACTGCTATGACTTTATGAAATAGTGCAAAAATCTCGATTGTGATCATTCAAATGCAAAATATTCCATTGAATTTTAGCATCTGAACAACTGCTTTCATTCGTAATGTTGTGTGTTTTTTTTAGATCGTATTCATTTGATAGTGTATTAGTTCGCAATTTCCAACTAATATTTCTGAATTTATAGTTTCAGTTTTGAAGAGAATTAGGTTTCATAGGCTTGTGATTTTCGTTCTATTTGTTTAATAAATGTTTGCCAAAGTTCTTTGAAAGTCTCCGTTGAAGATAATATCCGCTCTCCGTATGCATTTAAACACTGGAATTGTTTGGTCGGGCCAAGAAATGGTCAGATGGAAATATTGTGATCTGAGTTGAGAGCATTGCGCATGCCTTTTTTGAGTTATACTTGCCCAGTTGTGCTGATTTTTTTTTGTTAATTTTTAATGCTTTATTCACAGGTAATCATAAATCATTTGTAACTAGCTGTCTGTCTACGTATCATACTTATCGGTTCACTACAATTCATTCCAATAATGACATTTCGTCACGACAGTGATAGTGCTTCGTCATGTTCGTTCTTTTTCTTCATTTTTCATTATTTCATTTTGATTCATTCCTTTTGAGTGATAGCTATCGTCGTCTATTAGCTATTCGAAATGATAACGTCCTCGTATCGGTCGATGCGGCAATGTCTCGGTGGTAAGTACTCGAAAGTCATTCTGAGAGTTCATTTCATGACTCAGTTTAGTTGCATTCATTTCGTCATCGTATCACCTGCGCAGCAAAACGTAGCACTTCTCCACTATCCATTCCTAATTTATCAACAAAATTTGAATTTTGAATTATTGGAATTGAACAATCAATAGTACCAAGTCATTTCTGAATATCACGTAGCGTATGCACCAATCGATGTGTATTTGCTGCCTTGAGGAGGAGCGTTTGATTGAGAGCAACGAATTGAGTTGTGTTAGAGAAGAAGAGGGAACAGAGAAATAGTGACTAATGTGAATTATGGTCGGCGCTTCGATGATAAATGTACCGTAGTCACGAGAATGCTGGCGGAGAGTGGCTCGCTCGATCGATGCGAGACTGAAATATTGTGTTGGAGATTCTTTTTGCTTGCTCGATCTCTAGTCGCATTCGTTGAGCAACAATTGCCTTTTAAAGGGCAACGAAGGCGTTTTTTTGCATTTTGCGGCACTGACACTGCTAAATTTTGATGGAATTTATGGCAAAAGTATCGTTAAAATGATCACTATTCGATTATTCGTGGCTACGTTGCAACTCGAAATGTCATGAGACTGTAATATTATCATGAATCAATCATTTGTTCGATTGCAAAATCACGAATTTGCGGCGATTTTTCGAAGTGAAAGCGGTGTCGTATTAATTTGTGAGAGAGTAAAAATGTCAAGGAAACAAATTAGAATGGTGCGTTGAAGGATTCCTCTAAAACGATACTAAAATGAGATAAGTCGCTCACATCACGCGTTATTTCATGTTAAACAGCCAACCAAATGATCGCTAAGATGCACTTCACAGAACTTGTTTCATGTGTCAATGATAGAACATTACGGTAATACGAAACGCTTGTGAGTACCTCTTTAAAACATTCGGAACCATTCAGTGATTTTACAAAGTTGCGGGATCGGATAGAGTGAGCAACGTTGAAAAAACGATCATTCAACTTCACTGTTTGTATTTTGATTCAATTATGATATCTTCGATCGCTATGAACGGACAAAGGTACGCGATTACGGCCGTATTTCAGGTAGTGACGATAAAGTTGAAAACGAACCGGTGTGGACAAACGTGATGTCGACCTCAGAACCGTTGAATGTGAGCGGATCAGGTGGTGTTAGCTCTAAAGATCTGATAGATCTCGAAGCAATAGTGCTGAATTGGGCGAAGCAAATTTTTGATGTAACGAAAACGAGGGCTGAGGCTAAAATCAGCAAAAAATATCTACAGGTTCGTTACATTTTTTTTTCGCTTTCTTCAATTGCGCTTCACTTCTTTCAATGCCTTCAGTGTATCGTTCTGTGCAGTAGCACATTATTTACGTATTACTTCATTCGTCAGTGCAATGATGTTCCTTCCTTATGCTTCAAGTCTTCTAAATTGAACAGAATGGTCAATTTAACGACTCATAATGTTGTATTGAATTTACTTATGAACTGATTGCTTTACTGATAAAAATCTGTAAATACACCACAGAAAATTTTCTATCTGCTTTGATAAGCGAAAAAAACGATCAGTTTATACGAGCTTTCGTTGTTTAATCGGACTGTGATTTCTGTCTGATGGCATTTATTCACTTTACACATTTGCTGCACATACCCAACATCCGTATCACATATTTTTGCATTACAAACACATTGTGCAATGTTTTCTTCAATTTCAATCCTTCATAAAATTTATTCGTTGTAAATTATGAAACGATATCGAATGCCACCGATATACCAAAAAATATCAATAATAATACTGAACACTGATCTCAAATGTTCGTTGTTCTTCAGTTTGTGTTCACTTATCAACTTGTGGTGACTCTAATGTAGAGCTGCCTACAGATACTGATGCTTCTGATTAGATAGATACGAATAATTTCACTACTGAAGTGCACGTAACAATGAAAATTGTTAATTTGGCATACTGAAATTGCGAGTGATTAGTTAAGGATTAGTAGCTAGCTCAGTGCAGATCAATTGATTGTACGTTTCATTTTGATGATGAATTAACGAGCTGTTATTATCGTACTAAATCGACTCTCATTCACTCAAAACAGTTTGTTTGCTGACAACCTGTAAAGATATTCTCTTTTGAAGTCATGGAGCGAACTCAACATATTTTCATATAACAACATAGTACTAACGACAATAAGGGTATTTGGCCGCTTCGTGAATAGTGCATAAATTTCAAACATCACAACAAGCTGGAATATGTCAAACATTGACTGAATAGCTGAATAATGTGAAGAAGTATTCTAACATATGCAAGCAATATGAAGCATGCATTGTACATTGAGTATTCATTACATATGCATCATCTATGTATGAATTAATATAATAATAATCTCAATGAATGTTTATGAATAAATGATTATTTAATGGCATTCAAATAAACAAATTGAATCGAGCGTTGAGCAGAAAACAATGTTAGATTAGTGCGGCGTTATTATGCGACTCTGTCTGTCTCGCTTATTGACAGCAATCCGATCATGCATCGGTCAAATATCATCCTCGATAGCCGGATCTGTCGGATCGCTATCTGGCGAAGTAGTGCTCTATGCTGGTGCTTAGTACTTCCTTCCGTCCTTCCGTTCATCTAACGCCAAATAGCGCTTGTTGAAGGATGTCAATTATATCGTCACTAGGAAACCCTCAAAATATAAATGAATGCTAACTTTAAACGATTTATTCATAATAATATAATTGATAATAGCATAGCAGCATTGCGGAGCAGTATCCCTGATTTGATTATATTCGTTGATTTCATCTGTTACATGAACACCTAAAGCTCTACTGTGTTTAACCGTTGCACAAGATTACCGAAGACCATTCAGCAGCACGTTCTGAAGAAGTGTAAAGTTAATGTTACAGTGAACGTGTGAGATTATGATCTTATCACGGGCTGTTTTAGTATTAGAACATCCGATCCTTCGAAACTACGATGTACAAGTAATTGAGAACTTTAATGCACGAACGAAACGTTATCTTTGATAGTGTTCGCGATCAGTTAGAATTTTCCATTTCTTTTACACATAAATAAAAGTGAATTATTAAGGTTTTTGTGCACTATTCTATTTTTTCTGCTTGAATCGAAAGATAACATCTGCAAAGCGAACATTTGCATTGCTAATCATTACAGCCATCGCCATATGCCGGAATCTGTACGCACATCTATGAGAAGTCCGAAAGGTGATGCCACTCAATTCAGTCGTCACATTAATGTTTTTATGCAAATACAATCTAAGGATAGGTACTCTTAAGAAACGTCTGCGAAGAGTATCAACAAAAGTAGCAATGAAATGAATAACGATAATAATAGTAATAATGATAACAGTATTAATGTTAGTAACAATAATAATGATAGTAATAATAATAACAGTCGGATGACAATTATTAAATAATAATAGTTGGACGATAATACCAATATTAATTATTGCAAAAATGATGAAAATAATAATAAAAATAATAAGTTGAATTCGAATTCATTGTTTGATTAGTAACGAGAGAGCTCATCTATGCTGTTTGTTTTCCTCATTGATCAATACGTAATTATTCCACGGATATATTCATCCGATTCAATTCATATCGTCGCATGAGATTTGATTATGTTATTGATTGCTGTTTGCATAAGTGAAGAGCTTATGTTATACTCAGGTTGAAAAATATTGTATGACTGCTAATCATAGTTTGATGTTTATTATCAATCCATTTACCATCTGATGAACATTCACTATTTCATTCATTCAATGTCGAAATTTTCCCATCAGTTTTTAATTCGCCTCCATATTGATCATACTGCTATGAGTTGGATCACAATTTCTCTGTCGTTTCCGCACGTTTCGATTTTCAAGATGCTCAACAAACTGAACTGATTGAAATTAGATCGAATCTCGGAAACACTTCCGAAGATTGTCATATCCAAGTGGATAGTAGAAAAAACTTGAAATGATATAAGATTTTTGCGTCGTTGAACTTCTTAAAGTTTGCGCCAAGAGCTTATTTGAGTTACATTCAGCAATTGACTAGTGTGCTCAAATAATAGACGGACGCAGTGAATGCTGAATTTATTAAACAAAAATTGACAATAGACTGATTGATGAGTGAATGTTGTTGTGGCTATTGATTTTGCTGAGTTAGTATCTACTGGATTGCAACTCGCCTCCAAGTGATTGATTAGAAGAAGGGAATGTCGAAAGGTTGTTTAAGCAGTTAGCTGTCACACATTCAGTGTTTATCTTATGGGTTGTGATCCATTCTGAACAAATCCAATAATATCAACGATTCACACCAGATGCGTCCCGGTTTATCCACTTAGACAAATAAAGAAATGTTTATGCTTGAACATACGCATAATAATTGTACGATTGAGTTTTGAAAAGCCGAATGAACACTCAATCAGTTATGTGCTTAACGGAAGACGTTTGATTGCAATGGAGAATGATGAGAGGAGGATGATCATAATTTAACTAATGTAAGATCAATTGAGTTAATGATCATTTTAATGTTGTTGGCTGTTTAGTTGAAATCACAAAGGCAGACAGACATGTGTGAGTTATATTCGTAGAATAGCATCATCACTACTACCTCAAATTGCATGCATGTTCCTCATTCATAAAGGGACGAATGGCTGAAATGAACCTCGATTCTAATAGCGCATTTTCTTATTTCTTGACCAAATGGTTATTTAGATTAAAATAAGCACACGCAACTAGACAAATATGCCATTGAATGAACATAAATGCTCATCATTTAGATAGATGACTGTTTTAAATACTATACGGTATGTTTGTAGGGTTTGTATAGATACGAAATTGTGCATAACTTTATGCGATCGTTTATACCGCCTCCGCGAGCGGTATTTCCTTTTTGATTTATTTTCAAATGCTCATTAACGATTATTTGATTGCTTGCAAATAAGCAGACATCATTCCCACTTCTATTGTTATTCACACCTGTCTGTCAAACGAAATTCACAAAAACAAACTCCTCGCAATCCAAAAATACACCCAACAATGTATCGTTTTCATCGTAAACAGTGAAATTTGCTAAGAGAAGTTGAGCCAACAGTGAATAAAGCTGATGGCACTTTGTAAGATTTCAAGAGAGTCGGTGATAAGGCTTGCAAGAGAGCAACTGACTGAAAAGTTCATAAGATTAAGATGATAATCTAAACGTTTCGCACAATGTGATGTAACACAATAAATTATAGTTGCATAACTCATCCGCACGAAACTAATCCGCTGATCACAGTGAACTGATTGATCCAACTTTCATCACTCTTTTGCTTAGTTTCAATTGACTTTCACTGAAACTCTACTATTCAAAGATATTATTGATTTGAAAGTTCTCAAAATCATTAGATTTTCGAACTATCAAGTGCATTTTACCAAGTGAATTAATCCACGAACTATCCCTGGGAAGTTAGAAGAATCGTCCAACTTAGAACTTAGATTATCGCAGCACTTCATCCAGAAGGTTAAATCACTCTATCCAGAACCATCAATAAGCATTCAGTTAAACCTTTTTGTTCTGAAAAAATGAGTTTTAGGCAAATAATTTTTCCAATGAATATTCACGATTTCATTCTAAACGATAAACGAGCCAGCAAATGCCAATTTGTTGCATATCTGAAGTAATTGATCTCAAACATGATCGATCTCATCGCAGCACACATTATTCAACAATGTTTATGCAAGCATCATGTTTATGCAACCTCCTCACTCGTTTCGTCCAAATTATCGTTCATTTGGGAATAATCATTTGTTTACGAACGAAGATCGCTGCTATCCACCAATTACACTTTAATATCATGGCTTTACGTATTTGTTCATTCATGTGCCTCGCTTCTGCTTTTCTCTGACGAGTGAGTTACATGCGAATGCGATTACAATCTCAAAACACGAATTCAAAAACGACGCAATCGAATTCAAAAATCATGATGTGTAAATCCGGAAAGTGCCAATAGGATTTCTTGCAAATGAAGAATTTTTCATTTTAGTTAATATTTAATATCCTTACGACTGAATGAGAATGAAAATAGTGACCGATCAATGAGAGCCACATGATTTAGTACAATATAAATTGGTCGCATTTGTTCAACGAATCGCTAGAGCCTGTCTACTCGGTGCAAGGTGTCGATACACAGCGTGTACATCAGTCAAAAGGTGAGCAGTGCTTATTCAAATCAACATTCACAAACACCACCGATCGAGAGCAAGAATATTCATTCAAAACCGAACGAACGACTCGCAGTATTGCTACAGTTATTATTGGTTAGTTGCTTTATGAGAATTTGTTTGGACTGAATATTCCGTTGAGATCTTGAATTTTGTGGCTTTTTACCTCATGAACTGCATTATCTAAAGTTTTAAATTCCACATAAATTTTTTTCGAAGATTGGTTCGATAAAAAGTTTCCATTGGGTATCGCAATGGAAACTTTTTATTTTAAGTTCCATTGGTAAGATAAATCACAGTCTAGTGGGATGGATCACTTATACATCGCAAAAAACGCTGAGTTAGCAAGACAGAGACCAGTTGGTCACTCAATGTATTGGTCAGAAATAGTTATGCCTCTTTTTGGTCAATCAGAGACCACCAACGTTTCGTAATCAACATCATTAACATAATTTGAGTAGTATCAGTGGAATGAAGACCGTAAACAAAGTGCTAACGAACCAATTACCTACCTATCGAATCAAGCACAAACTTTGTTCGATATGTTTGGCGAGGACACCATTCTAGTCAAGTAGATCAGAATTCTCGCGGTTCGATAGAAATACGTCGATGCATTTGCTTTGTTTCGACATTGTGTTGTTTTGGGATACGACTACAAAATTTCAGAGAAGGGCGTATGTCGAGGCGTTGAGATGGCGCTGAAACTGAAAACGCCGTGTGAAGTGGTCGAAGCGAATGCCGGATTTCATAACGAAGTGTCAGTGATGCACATCGGTGAGAACACCACTGAGGAGGAGTTGACTTGGGGTGTTGACAGCACTGTTCGAGTACCACCCTTATGTGAAACGGTTGCCGAATTAGTGATTCTCGAAGAACATCATACACGGTCTGAATGACACTTTTATGAATGGCTGGCTAGGTTGCACGTAAACAAAACGTTTCATATTATGCACTCTGCAGGAGTTTCTCAATCGAAGGACGTCTCTCAGGGAAAGTGATCGTTACGGTAACGAATCTTCATGACAACAACAATCTGGTGACAATACTCGAGGGCAAGATTGCCGATATTATTCGTGGCACTCCGAATTATCCAGCTATGGGCTTTGTCATAGCGCACGATGTGAGAGTGATTTACATTTCTCTGTTATTACTTATGCTGAGAATAACGTTCAACTGATTGATTGCTTGCTAGCAATCATGAAAATGTGATGTTTTCAATTACTTATTGAATTAACTTGAACAATCTCCCAACAAACACTAAATTCATTTTACACCGAAAATTTGATTTTTGAAAAATATGTCAAAAGTCGCTACATTCGTTGGTTTCGTATGATTCAACGGTTTTACGTAGTTTGATGAATTCGTGTTGTTATTGATGATTACGGAACAATATCCAAATTCACACACTCACACACAAATTCATGAATCATTCAGCACTACGGGCATTGTTTGTTCGAACCGAATCGATTGCTAATAGCTCATTAGTTATTCTGGTGTATATTGACGGCAATGTGATGATGAGAGACGTTGTCATGATGCATGTAATGCTCAGATATTACCAAGGGTAGATGTTCTAGGATGCATAAACAGATAATAATACATCAGCAAAACAGATCGACAACACATTCATCATTATCATCACGTCAGCGTGATCGTTATTCATGATTCTACCACTTATGCAAATTTCTACTTTGAATATGTAAATACATAGGAGGTACGCCGATGAATGTTGGCTGATTGTGAGTGTGAAACGGGTGTTTTATTGTAATATAATGGTGAACTGAATTGAATATTCGGCGTACTAAACTCATAAGAATTTTATGGTGTGCGCGAAACTGTAACGGGTGACATCAATAAGTAGTACTATAATTTTATATAGCAACAGATAACACAAAATAATGATTGTTCAGGCATTTCATGCATGATTACATCTCAAACTGTATGTATGTTAGTATAATTCGGTATTCTTTCCATGAATTTCGCAACAATAAAACGTCATCTGCATAGAACGATGCGATAATACTGCATTGGGTCATCTAAAAGATATCTCATCCAAACAACGTACACTGAGCATCGAACAATAACTTTTCGGCCACTCTGTCTATGTGATATTTTCCGTAAGATCCGAATTGATTCTCCTTCAGAAAATGCATTTCAGGTGGCAACATACACTACTAAAGGAATATGTAAGTTCAAATATGGTATTGAGCAGAAGGTACGAATAACTGAACATGCTGTACGTCGACCGTATTAGATCTGTGTGTGTGTGTGGAGCGAAAGAAAAACATTAATTGTGATCAGAAATAAATGACCATTCGAATATCGTCGCTAAGATAATCAACTCATTCACCAGTCGTCAACAGCTTCATGGACTTGATCATCACATTTGTTTATGTACATGCATTTCATTTGAATTACTTACCCACTTCATTTATGAGCGATCTCGTAACAATATTGAATTACTTTGTTTAATCGAAGTAAAACTAATCTGAACTTTATGTACGGGATATTCGTTTGTTTATTTCAGCTTGTTTCAGCATTATGTGAATTCAGTTTATTAAGACTGCTTTGTCATTGCCAGTGATCCACACAAAATGTTCTAGCTTAAAGCTTTTTCTAATTGTTTATGAATTGTTCATATGTTATCAAAACTATCTTTGAGTAAAATTGAATCTTCCAAATGTTGTTATTTCAAAGAAAATTCGTCTCACACACCAATTGAATGGTTCATCCAAGAACCGAGCAATTTTCCACAACAAACATTTCAAAACTTTGCGAATATACAAAAAAACTCTTTTTCGAGTCACTGAAAGTGTCGCTGATCGCTCGACAGATGTTTGTATCAAATGAAAAATTCGAAGATTTCAATGTTGTCGTGCGACGAAACAAACAACGATTACGGAATATCTGAAGTGTTCGAATTGAACTTCATGAAATCACATTCAAATATAGCTGTCTTATGAAGATAACACCAACAACAGTCATAACGAGAAGGACAAAACAAAGCGACATCATAGATCACACCGATTACGAAGATTATATTAAATCGTATAAATCGCTCAATAATTTCAATCAGATAAATTTGGTATCCACCTCATCAAACGGAAATCAATCACGGAAACGCAGACATCTTAACTAATATGAGAAGTTGAATGGCCAACTGTAAACACTTAACCGATATTACCACTAATTGTAAATAAGCGAATAGTTTAACATTTCTCGATCAATAATCAAATTTTACAAAGATTGATCACTAAATAACGATCAACTTGGAATAAAAGTGGTAGTAAGATGACTACTGATGTATTATTAGCATTTGCAAACATACATCGAAGTTTAAAAAATAACCGTGAAAAGGACGAAACAGCGCCACTAAAATAGTACTTCTATACGTAGCAAATGTCTTTCAACTGTTTTCTACCAAATGTCCAATCTTTTTGATCATCCAATAAATAATATGCATCCCGAGGTATCGAACGCGCTATCCATGAACCCCTTTGCTCTACAAGACTAAGCGCCTTTCAGTTCAGTCACGCTGATCATAATTCCACCGATTTCTTACTGCTTTTTCATTCTCAATGAACTTAAAAAATGCAACAACATATTTTCAACTCTTCATTATCTCAACTAAATTTCATTTATTTTGTCACTAATCGTAAGATCAAGCAAGAGTGATTGCAGCAATTCAAACTAACAAAACGTAAATTGTTAATAAGAATGCTCTGAACAACGAACAATCATCATCAACCAAAGCGCAAATCCACCAATTCGTTCACAGCAATAAAAGTTGAGCATTAAAACAAATAGCATACATACATACATACATACATACAATCAATCACAAGAACAATGTTCACATCAGTGCAAATAAATATCAAACAAGATTATGTAAGCAACGAGGAAAATCACACTGATAATGTGTTAAAATTTAAACAACAACTCAACAAATGCATTTCATCTACCCAGGTCAAGTATACATAAGTACCCTCCAACCCTACCTCGGCATGAATCCTCAAAAACCCAAAATCGGAAACCAGCATATCCTTGGTTATGATTGCGGCAAATGATTGGGTGCAAGCCTAGGAAGGACGGGATTTTCGATGTTCAGTGAATTTCTAATGGCTTCAAATAATCACCCGAAGGCAATAGCAATCGACTGGAGTCTCTTATCAAATACCAGCATATATGAGCAATGGTTGCTTTGTGTTACCTGTGAGAAGAAAACTTTGACCATTATATCAAAATACGACAGTGGGAATAATAACAACGACCAAAACAATAAGGGTTAAACGAAAAAAAACAATGTCCAAATCATCAAAATGCTTACCTTTCAAAAGACAATCAAATGAATGAAACAAAGAGGTAAACAATGATTATTCATGTTCAACAAAACGATTCCTTACAAATCAAGCAGAAGCTCGAAGAATCGAAAGAAAAAAGAAAGGAGATTTATAATATTTAATATACGATGATGAGATGGACGAATCTCTTTCAATAAAAAACAATTTGGTTCTTTAAATGCACTTCATTCATCATAAGCAACAACAGCAAATATCAGCATCACTGAGTGCCCTTCAAATAAAATTCATGAAAAACTATTAATAGAAAGCAACTAAACTAGAACATTATTCCAATTTTCAATTTCGGTGCTAAAAATTCTTACTTTATCTCGAACTCTACATATCGTTCCTCAACCGGTGCACAATCAATGCAACACGATTACCATTTTATGGGACTGAAAAGATGCAATATATAGAACACGTGCTCATCAAAATAGAACCACCTCTGAGTAATCATCACTCAATCTCCCATCTAAACCACCAATTTTTCATAATAAAAATTCTGTCAGTGCTTCGCTGATAATGATTGAAAGAGAATGATAATGACAATCGAAACTGACTGATGAGAGATAACGAAAGAACTGATAATCTCTACATTACTTTCACAAGCCGCATAATATACCTATCCTTTTCAGTTGGCTTATCAACTAATTCACGGGCTTAAAAGGGCAGCCCTAACAAGAGGTAGTCAACAAATAAATGCTAGTGCTATCAAACGATGCACGTACTTTCAGGCGACTTCTCTTATTTGCACAAACTTGAGCGATTTTGACGATCGAATTTCGTGCTACATCGAATCAAAGAGAATTCAATTAATCAAAACAGACTACTAGCAGCAACGCCTTTTATCAACGAGATGTTACCTTAGAATGCAGATCAACAAACTCAATTCGAAAGCGCTATAAAATATCATTCGTAAAACACTTACTACTAATAAATTATTTGAGTATTTCAAAAGACGTAAACGCCTGAAAGCATCGAGAACAATACCAATAATATCATATAAATGTGGCTGATTCACAGTGAATGAATGATTTAGATTCAATGAACGGATGTCTAAAGAAACGACTCATGGATTCGAATACGTCAAAACCATTTCAGCCATCGTCAGACCACATCTAAACACTGTCTACATTTTTCTAACTTTTCATGTTAAGAAGCGACACCGCTAACGAAACATTTCAAACTGTTAAGCAAACTTTATGCAATCAATCAGATTAACGGACAATGTCGTTAATTCAGTCCACTGCAACAAGACAATATTCCGTTCAGTAAATAAGAAAGAAAAATGTTAAGCAACAGAAAATACAATCGAAATTTTAGACATAAACCCAAATGGACGACCCGTCATTCTTGTTTGGCAATGAAAATTTGCGATTTGATACAAACAACAATTTGAAGATGATCATAAAATTGAGATAAAGTCGTCATCTATACAGAAAAATGAAATATACACACAATGCTACATTTAATCAATATATAAGACAAATACAATCGATTGCAAAATTTAAATGGAACTGGGGTAATAACACTCTCAAAAACATGCGAATCAATCAACAATCCCATTATTTGACGGGGTTGTGATTAGGAGTTATTATTATGGCTAATTATTAATGTTGGTTTTACTGCAGTTGTGATTATTCGCAGTCGTTGTTGCGGCAGCAGCACATCTGTTCAACACTGGAACAACAGTTACGGTTCGTGGCCCCGTTCGGATACCGGTCAAGGCGGTTGTGCTACGCAAAGCAGCTGTTGTTGAGGATGGAGCTGAGAGATTGCCCGTGTTGGCAGAAACACTGATACGATGCTGACGTTCACCTCCCGCCGACTGCTGTGCCGCTGTTCCGATCGAACGACCCAGCAAATCTATTGTGCCCATCAAACAACCACCTCCTGAATTTTTATGTTGATAATAACTAAACATTTAATAGTTTCGGAACAATCTGAAATTCATATGCCTGAACTGAAAACGAACGAACCGTTGGTGAAGGATTTTGTGGGAGCATCCGCAATGAGAGAGCGTGCTCGGCGAAACGAATGCAGAGCGGGTGAGGCGCGTTGTGTAGTGGGATGACATGCGACAACAGGTTGTAGCATTCCTTTACTCAATAACATTTTGGTATTTAAGCAAGACCCATTTGTTGCTGGTGAAACTGCTGCATTAATACTGCGTGCTGAAAATATTAACACTGTTACGATACATACATACCACTCAGCTAATCGCTGCTATTTAATGCACGTGAAGCAATCAAATCGTTCAGCTGATCACTGAATAAAAGCACTGAAGATCCGTTTTAAAAATTCACCTGGACGGGTACAATCACCGTGTGATCTGCTAAGTATTGTAGGCGAACTGGTAAAAATGACCGAATCTTCGAGAGTGGTAGGTGTGGTAGGTGAGGAATAACTATTGATATGTCGATAATGTTGCCTTCCGTACCGTCTAGGGGATGAGCATACTGATAGATGAGGAGCAATCGTTGTTAACATTGTTGCTTCTGCAATACCAGATCAAAAATTCCATTCCTTGGGGTAACTTCGATTGTTTTACATCACAATCAGTTAGAAATCAACAGTTTCGAAGCCCCTGCGTTCCGTGCACTCCTTTAGACATGCGGTGGAGCATTATTTTCCCTCCTCAAAAACTTCGTCACTTATGAACGGCTCATAACAGCCAGCAATTCCTTACGGTATCGATTTGCCAACCTCTTCGGCCCATCTCCTTTCGACGCTTCTAAATTTCTCAATCTGACGAATTTACTCGCAGTGGAAAAAGGCAAAAACAAATTCATTCATCCCCATGACAATCCATATCCTAGTTACAATTAACCTTAGCAAATACAAAAATAAACAAACCATTCGTCACAACGGATTGATGTGGTGAAATGCGCATTTTCAGAACGGATGGTTGTAGCTCATAGATACGCTGTGTTGATATCTGTCTTAACAAACGTTCATTTGACCGTTGCTTTTGTACATTCAGAATACCATTGTTCAACACGTCCCCTTCACCATTCAAATCAGTCATCGTTGTGTATTCATTACCATCAGTATCAGACTCCTGCACTCATAACGCAATAATTACTACACATAATTATCACTGCACATTATTTTTCTGATAATTTCGCGAATTCTCCATTTTCCTCTAAAAAGCATACTTTACGACATCAAAAAAATTTCTATCCAATGCGATAAAAAGCAACAAATGAAAAAAAATTAACATGACTGCATGAACAAAAACTAACTGCGATCGTTGTGGTGCTCATCAAATCAGAGTTGCTGAAAACGGAAGAAGTTGTTCTGGAAGGGGTTTTATTAACAGGTGCTGTAAAACCGTTGATACTCGGAGTAGCAGGTGACGGTGTCCGACGAACGTACAAATATCTTGTTTGATGCTGAGGTTGTGCATATATTGAAACGCTTCCTGTCCCAACAACATTTGGTGATAACGATTGTGACGATGTGATTATTTTGTTACCAAAAGTTTTACGCACAGTAATGCCATTGTTAAGAAGGCTTCCAGCACTCGTCCGCACTGCACGATAGATACGAGCTGAATGGTTTTGTGCTTGTTGCTGCACCCCTTCAACGGCCAGTGCAGGTGGACACTCTCGTTCGTCGTCGTTCCGACCGTGCTGACCCACACCCGCATCCATACTCTGTCCTAGACCTGTTCCGCTCGTTGTCACATTCGATGTCTTGAATATTTGCACATCTCTGCTATAAACGACTTCAAATAATCTCGACCAATAGAAACATATAAATCATAATCACTGATCAAATCGGTGAAAAATGAGATAAAGGGAGAGAGAGAGAGTGACCAGCACGTACCTCATCGCATCTGTTGGCACATTCGCACCAAAATCAGCTCTCAGTGATCGAAAAGTACCGGCGGCATTGTTATTTGTTACCATGCTTCCGTTCAGTACCGTCGACGAGGTAGCTTTCTGGCTGACGCCAACTGAAGCTGTGGAGATCACCTGATTTACGGTTGCAACGCGAATTCGTCCATGCTCCGAAACGGTGCCGGCATCTGAAGGAACAGCTGGGATTAACAAGCAACGCGATTTGCTCTCACTGAACAAAAAGCAACACTGCCTCGATAATCAACTCATATATTGGATAAGCAATAAAATCACTTCAGCTGCCTGAATCAAACCAAAAATCAGCAATGCATGGCCTTTCAATTACGCTAATAGTTTAGAACAATACTAACCAGACAACCTTTCGGAAGGGTTTGTCTCTGAAGATAAGCTGACTGCACCAAGTTGCGATGTTGATAATACTTTCGATTCGCATGTTTCGGACGGGACTGGCGAGACTAACTCCATTTTGGTACGAATATCATTTGATCTGTAACAATCAATATCAGTTACAATAAATGAATGAACGAATTAAGCAATCAAATAAAGATGAACGCATGAATATTAAAGGTTACTTGGATGACTGATTTGTTGGGATGATGGCTGGTGGAGATGAACGGGGTGGTGGTGGGTAGTTGAGTGATATACCGAGCGCACGAGCTAGCATGATACGCGCGTTCGCATACTTCAAATCGTCATGCCGACAACACGACATCAAATCTCTGGCTGACGATGAAGATGAGCACGTCATTCTGCAGTGTTCTTCATTGAGGATACGTTTACAGACGTGAGTGAGTGCAGTGTCCACCGGATATTGCCCGATGTGACAATAATTAGTAATGCGTTGCGATCACATCAACTGAATAATCGAAGAATAAGTGCCTAAAAGAAAACAAACCCCGAGGAACCGGCTGAAGGTGGTGATGAACATGATCGATGCACTCTTTTGCACGGCAACGTCGATGACTGAAACGTATCACAACATTGGCAATACGCTATTGCACACAGTTACATTGTATTGCACATAGATTAGAATATATTCACTACATTTTGAGTAAAATGATGAATTTGCAACGACTGACAGCTGAATGATGAGATGTTAAGTGCGAAAGAATTGTATTTATGAATAAACTTACGCAAGAAATTTGTACAAGTCGATGTTGTGCGGATGGATTAACGACTGGTTGTTGACGAATCAGAATTGGTGGTGCACACACCGACGACGTGTCCATCTCTTCTTCACTTCCTTCTCCATTTCTCAATGCCTCACCCTCAACCACTTCCATCTCTGAACGCTGCTCTTCTGGCGTTAACGCTATCACCGAACTACAATCACTGACACTGACTCAATACACCTGATCAACATAAGAGACAAACAATGATCAATTCACAAAAACCAACGCATTCGAACTCGGCGATTCAACGATCTCTTGCTTCAGAACCAAAATCCGATTTGCATTCTCATTCGATTCATCCCTGAAAGCCACATCAGCTGTCTCATCGTCGCTCACCGACGTGGCTGTCGACATTTCCACAATCAAGTTGCTGATGCTGGCTTGTTCACTAGCGTTGATCTCTTGTCGTTCGGCTACTGACATTTTGATTTGTTGAGGTTGTGGCTGGGACCGGCACTGGGATTGTAGTTGTGGCTGAAGGACCTCGCCAATATTAACACCCCCATCATCCAGATGAAAATTAGTGATCACACGCGGACCACCATTATTTATGTCTCGCATTCCATTTATCAATGAACGCATCTCATTATCCTGCTCAAAATCCTCTTCCACACAGCCTGAAATGCACCGATTAACTCCACAATCATTTAACAACCTTCCACTATTCAAATTCAAATTGAATATAACGAACGAATTCAATCCCCATGCGAATGAAAAGAGCACAATAACATTGAGAATAGTAATGAAAACAATAACTACCTGTAGTTGTTACCGTAGCATAATCAGAACTAATAATAAGCGAAGCAGGTGGTGTTGTTGCTGTCGTAGTTGGAATATACAGCTGAGATGAAGCGACTGGAGCAGTATAGCCACTTATGTTTGGTTGAGTGTTGACTTGTAAGGGTTGTGGTTTAGAGGTTTGTTTGGAGAGCATGAATGCTTTTTGCTCGATTGGTGATAGCTGAGGGGGTGATGAAGGAGGTCGTGGAGATCGTAAATGTGTGAATTCAGTTGATGTTTCGACAGAGGATGACATCATATGAACTTTTGGAGATGTGACAGAAGAATGCTCTAAACGTTCTAAGGGTATTCGACGTATGCTATTTGATGCTGTTATCGTTGCCATCGGTATCGACAGCGGTACTGATGAGGCTAAACACTGAGTTGACGGCAGCACTAGCGTAGATAGCGATGAGGCAGAGGCGGATGGAACGTGATACCTTAATTTTGATTGGTGAGTATTCGTCTCACATACTCTCGAGCATCAATCACATAAAAATAGCCTTTGAAAAATACTGCATTGAAGCGGTTTATACGAGCTCGAATTGATACCCTTTTGGCTAGTCTATTTGATTACTCTGACGATGAGTTCAATCCAAAATATCGCCTCAGCATAACAAAAATCCGCTTAATGGATCAGTCAAATGAATGAGATGAGACGAAATCAAATCAATTTCATAAACAAACCTTTGCATACTAACAGTAGCAACAGCATCAGCAGAAGTGGCTGCAGTACCCGCGTCGTGAATAGATGAAGCAGAAGTGTATCGTTGGAAAATACCATCAAAAGATGGTGATAAGGGGAATGTCGGTTGCTGTTCACGAATAGACGGACGCAATGCTGTCATCACATTGTTCGACTGCTGAATCGTTGCCAACGGCGAGGATGGCGTTGTCATGCCAGTGATCCGTGACGTAGCCACATTCAAACCAACAACAACATCAGTGCTCAAGAGCCCATGAGTCTGATCAACAGTGCATGACGCACTGGTTGGTGACTGAACACGACTAGATGCTGGTGGAGGTGTGATCAATTCAGAATCGACATTTACACAAACTGTTGGCATGGCGCTGGTGTTTGGCGTGCCAGCCGTGGAGAAGACATCCAGTCGTTCAGATTGCAACAGACCAGCAGCTGCAGCTCGGCGTTTGTTCGCTGCAGTTGCAGTGGCACGCATAGGACTCACCTTCGACTTATCGTCTTTATCGCTCGATGGTGAGCATATGGCTGACGTTGTTGCGTCCATAAGGAGTGCACTTGACGATGTACATGGTGCTGTATTCGTACAGCTCACTCCTTGAAATGAACAATTATTGTGCAACATATATTCAGAGCACTGAATGAATGATAAAGCATCATTACGTTGCGATTCAAGACGTTTCTTGATACGAAGATGCTCCAGTGACATGTGCTCCTCATCCGATGAATCACGTTTCCGTTTCCTTTTCTTTCTTGACTTGATACGACCATTCAGCTGTTTAGTTATTTGCTGCTGCTCTGATGCTGACTGAACTGGCGATGACGATGATGTTTTAATCAATGACTTATCTCTCACATTAACATCATTCACCGGAGATGATGACGACGGATCTGGTTCAATCTCTAACGGTATCTAGAATAAATGATGCCTTGTAACATTGACCGAACTACTGTCAAATCAGAGTTATGGTCATTAGTAAAAAGATTTGAAACGGTAACATAAAAGAATTAAGTGGAAAAGAAACCTCTCTTCTTGAAACCCTCAACGATAACTTCAAATCGTCTCGTTGTTCTACCGAATATCGAGGTGATATTGTACGAGAAACAATACTAACGGGCCGGTCGTCAGTGGGGGATGAACTGAAATTACTGATTGCAAAGTTTGTGATGCGATGACAAATAATTCAAAAATGATAGTGAAAACAATAAACTCACAGATGGTAGGATGTAGATGGTTTGCGATACGGTGGTGAAAGAATCGGAGGATAATCATTACTCAATCTCGGGGACGTGACTGCGTGAGGAGGTGACAACAAGAACGACTGACACTCATCGGCGGACGCTGGTGATTCTGCACGAAATGAGTGTCTTGAACGCATGTGATGACCATATCCCACATCCTTTATCAACATACCACAGTGCTGCAATCATATTCGCTTACATTCGTTGAGTTCGAGGTGTACGTTACTTCTATTTGCTCAGACTTACATGAATAACAATTCATTGAATAAGATCATACAAACTCATTCCTCAAAAGAACACAAGCTTTTTGAAATATTTGAAACATACCTTACACTTAACCAGTACCATTGAATTAAGCTCAATACTCGGGTAATACCCATAGCAGACCGCTTCTGTAACACGCATTTCATTCACTTTCGACATTGCTACGAATGAATTTTTTCGAATCGATGCAAAGGAAATTAAGAGTGACACGGATGTGATGTGATGAAAAGACATAAAAGCAAAACAATGCAAGTACGAATAACTAACTTTGACAGGGCATACTGGCGGCATCAAAGCCGATATCGGAGATATGTACATGATGAGATGAGGGATGGGCTTGAGTCGCTGCTAGCCAACCATCCCATGGAAGTCCCTCATACTGGCTGAAGTCCTCGTCTGAGGACATCACAGATTAAAATTTCAAACAACAACGGTTGTTGATGATGGTGTTGAAGTGTTTAATGCAGATGATAGGTCGTCGTCGTCGCTTACGCTTCAAAAACATCCCGACACCATCAAATACACCTCATACATCTCGTTATCACAGATCCGATTTCACTTAACTGTTGAATAACTCTTGGAAATATCAGAACACGAAATAACTGAAAAACAGAACACTACATCGTTCAAATGAACTAAACACGTACCCGCATCATCCACGTTTCAAGCGTTCACAAAACGATTTTTTGCGTATACCTGACCTGATAATCATGCTGTCCGTCTTATAACTTATTGAATATATGCAAAACTACGCTCAGCATGAAGCTCTAAGCGCAGATCCGAAAGGTAACGTGCAATCTATTGATGAAAAGTCTTTCCAACTAACCAATTCGTTGCGTTAACCATGATGCGCGAATATTCAAGCCAATATTATTGAATCAATCCACACAATAACGTATTCGTGTGAATTCTATACGTGAATGGCATAACAACAATGACTTTAAACAGTAAATGAAGCTCAAAATGTGGATAAAGAATAAGAAAATTAGAAAGGAAATCGAAAAAAACACACAAAATCTGTACCATTAAACGGAATTTCGTTGGGAATGCTCATATGGATGCAAAAGGACGAGTGGAGTTTGATCATTGAGCCGAAACTGACACCAACACGGAAAATTTCGTTCATTAATTGCCAAAATTGAACGAAAAAAATTTTTTTCACGGAATTTCAGTTCTTTATACATATGATGTGATGTGATCTCATAAAGTGGAAGTTCTCTGACGTAAAGCGGATATTTGCTGAGGCATCGACACGACTTTGACACTGAAAGATACGGTAGGTGCGAATTTTGAGTCGGCAATTTTGTGTCATTCAGTGGCGATTTGTAGAGGGGAACAACAAACGAGTGATTGGTAAGGATGGACTTTATTTTCATTAGGTGTCGGGAAGTGAATCCTCGAGTCTTGCTCACAGAATCTCAGGAATGTGGTTAAACGAATACTGAATAGTTCTAAAAAGGTGTTGATTAGCATCTTGGTTCGTGGGGGCATAGCTCAGGGGTAGAGCGCTCCGTTCGCATCGGAGAGGTCTGGGGTTCAATTCCCCATGCCTCCAGACTCGTTTTGCAAACATGGATTCTTTAAATCTCCAATGCGGCGGATCTGGATGAACTGCTAAATATCCATCAGAGCGTTGCCAGACTCACAGATAGGGTCTCAATACTCTTCCACCTCAAAGCAGTGATATGCGGATGTCATTCATCACTTTTACAGAAATTCAAACAAGCTGATATTCAGACTGATGTGTTCGCGAAATATGTTAATCTACGTGAGCATTGCACCTAAACACGGCACAAACAACCCAGCAAACAGTTAAAGCCATTTAGGCAATGGTTTAAGACCATTTTCGACAGTTGCACTAATGACAAAACATTTTTTTGTTGATAAAAGTAGTCGAAAAGAAATCTTGTTCACCAACGGTTCATTCAAATAACTGTACGATGTTCGTTATCTTCATTGAGCTAATAGAGCTGATTACTCATTTAAACTAGCAAGTGCACAGCATCAACATACATGGTTTAAAATTCAGCACGTTGTTTAAAATTCAAAATTCAGCACCTATAGATGTAGTGTTCCATGTTTATGCTTTAAGAATCCGTCACGCATACCTCCATTTTTATGAAATCTTCTAAACTCATTTTGTTTTCCATTATCGGTGTTCTTATTGTCACAAATGTTCATGTATGATCAGTCACGGTTCGAACTTGCTCGGCATACCGCTTGTCAAAATATGATGCTTTACAAGGATGCTGTGCGTTGTTATTAATCGTAAGATCTATTATGGATATCATTGTACTAAAATTACCCACTGAAAAATGATATGAAACGAAACAGGTTTTATGTGCTGTTGCGATGCTGACAGAAAAAAATAAACAAAGAATTTATGACGTAAATATCATTCTTCACGCAACTGAATGTGAATGTGATCATCATTACTGACAATAGTAAAACGATTGCAAAACAATTTTCAATAGAACAAAGTAACCGTAACAAAAATTATACAATTCGTTAAGTTGCTTTAAAAATGCATAGTTATGTATATTAAAACTCATTTTGTTTGAGGATGAAATAATTAGCAGGAGATAATGATTATTAACTATAAATGATAATAATAATAAACAATAATGATAATCGTCATCATAATAACAATTCCAAAAAGATAACGACAGTGGTGAAGAACCTACGAAATGAATTGTTGCAATACTTAACTCAGAACAGACGACTTGAATTCTATTTGTAAAAATTTAGTAATTAAGCAAACAACACAATAGTGACAATCCATACGTGTGGAGGTGTTTTCGAAAAGAAATGAAAAAGTTGAACAAAAAAATGCAGTGATTCGTTCATTCGATGTTCACAATCAGTGAATTTATTTTACTTTTGAAAAGAAAAATTCTTCCTCATTCATTTTTTGTCAACAGACCGATCACAACAACGAATTCAATCCATCGAGTTGCTGCACAAAACTATTCATCTAGCTCTCATCCAGTGTTCGAGATGTTCCAATTTTCGTTACTAAAAACGACGTTTCAAAAGAAATATCAATAAATTTAAAGAAAAAAAAACGAAATGAACGCTCAGAACAACACCACACGATACATAGCAACTTGTCAGACAATTGTTAACGTTAATGATGTCATGTCGGATGACTGTTCAGAGTGACTGAACTCTTGCTAAAGGCACATTTTTTTGGGGTAATTCACACGACCGTTAAAAGAATCAGAATCGGAAACAACGACGAATGAAGACAACACCAAAAATTCACTTCCAGAAAATGAAACCCTTCAGACAAATGCGACATTTCACGATGAAAAGTCGTCTTCAGTTGAAGTCGAAAGGAAGTGAATAGAGCGAAAAATGAGCAACGTTAATGATTTATAATGAATACGAAATAAGGCTTAAAGTGATTGACTGCTCATAAAAAGAAAACTTTCTTTGCACAATACCCTTCAAGTTATCACAAACAAACAAGCAATCACATTTGAATGATTCGGCCATCACTAAAGAAATTACAAAGACGTAAATTAATTCTCGACTAAACATTATATTTTCTTTGTTTTTTTCATATCCATACCCATACAATGATCTACACTAAATGATAATCGCTCTGATCATGTCGAATAGATCTGAGACTAGAATAAGAGCACGTAATTATGGATCACTCAATAAATAAATTTAAAATAAAAACTCAGCACTGAAATGGTTGCTGCAAAATGAGAATACTCATTAACTGAAGGTTCGTACAGGAAACGCGAACAAATATTAAAGAGAAATGCACTATTGCTTCCAATCAAAACTGATTTTTAATGCAACTGAAATGCGTATAAGGCAAGAGTAGACAATTCAATAGGTATCTGAAATGAACGAAATAAAAAACAATGAGCAATTGGAATAAACGGTTAAATGATGATAACTGCATGAGAATATTACTGAAACGATTATCGAACGGTCATATCGCTTTACGATAAACATTTGCAAATCATTTCTTTTTCACTAAAATGCAATGTCATAAATTCCACACTGTATTAATCGCATCAATAATCACACAAACGAACAATCAACAACACACGAATGAATCGCAAATCTAGAACGAAATGGCGAATGGTGATCCCGGAATATTAGTATCGCCGTACTTCACAAAAACAAATCCTTTGACACGGTCCTGAATTCGGTACGTCACTGTATAACTGCCTTGACCGGTATGTCGGACGATCACTTCTTCACATGGACCTTTTGTGGTTACAACGCCAACAAACAATAAATTGGTACCTGAAAGTTGAGACGGTTCGCACTCATATGGCGAATTCGAGTAAACAAAACACTGAATATATTTGTTCGGATATATTCAAAAGAAGGCACTCACCAGCCATGCCAGTGTCGATATTGAACGTAGCGGGTCGTCCCGGGAAGAACTTATTGAGACCAGCACCTTTCACCGTCACCTTGCTAGCATCACCTTTATATTCAGGCACTTGTGCTACCGTACCTTTGCTTGTCTTAGCCAGTGCATCAATCTGACAAAAGGGGAAGGCGTAAAAAATGCTTCATATCGAATATTGTAAGACAAAGTTACAGTTGATTAGTTGCAATAAATAAACCTTAATTAAAGACGAATCTGGCTCAGAACCACCCAATTCTTTCCCTTCCATATTGATCTTGAATGGTGATCCAGGGATGTGAACACCTTAAAAAGGATACTCGTTGTCATTATTAAATATCATAAGAAATTTTCGCCAGTAAAATTGGTTCAATTATCTATTATTTAAGTACATGATTCGAACTGATTCAATCCAGCTTACTAATTAATTAAGCCAAAAACTCTTTAATCGAAAATTGCAACTGAAATAATTGCTTTGCTGGGTTACTACATTATCAATTAATTTAGGCTATAAACCAGTGATTGTTTCATCGTCACATTCGGAGACCATGAACATTCATTTCACGAGAAAATACTACAAACCCGAATATTTGACTGCAGCATAGTAAACTCCAGGAGCGAGTGCCATATAACGTACTTTGTATCCTTGCTCCAACTTAAAGAAAATGTGGAGTGAGTGCATTGTAAATCTCTATATTATTACACTAAACGAGGAAAGTGAACTTGAATTGTCACTTTTCATATGAAATTCAGATGCAAGATTGATTCCTTGTGTTGTTCGAACATCATCGAAATGTGCACAATGAATATTTGACTGCAACATAGCAATGAGAACGTACCTCATAAGCATCGAGCGTAACTTTCGAAGGACCGTCGATTTGAATCTGCAACAGACCCGAACCAGCGTTGCAAGTGTTCACGATGAATTCACACTTCTGGCCAGTTTGTCCGCGGCGTAAACCGTCGCCACTGACCGATATCGCTGTTGGATCGCTTTCTTCTTTTTGACCGATTCGCAAACGGAACGGCGAATCTCGCATTGGTGCTCCATCCAGTGTCACGTCCACATAATAGGTTCCCGTCTAAAATTCAACTTCTTCGCTTGCTGAACGCATTTGCTTTAGGCAATTCGTCATCACACATCAACAACTTGATTCGCGATGAATAAGTTTTCAAAACAGAGGTGACAATACATTAGGCAGGTGACCGACCAATCACACTTCTCTTCTGAATTAATTTAAAATTCACCTAAACAAATTATCTGCTTCAAGAACGAATAGGCAGGTTTTTCATGCATTCAAAAACCTTAGACGATTATGTTTTTTATCTGGTGGAGAATTCATTTATTCTCACCAGGACGCATATCTCAATCAAAAAGACGAGACAGAACGAGAGGAATTTCATCTCTGAAAAATTTTCGCCCTGTCAAGTTAGTGAAAGTTTTGCATCTGCGGTTTTCGAGCTTTTGCAAGAGACTGACGATGAATATCTTAAAAACAAACGACCGTACACAACAAAATGCATGCCGAATCGAACACGTTCGTTACATTGTTTTATTGTTAAAAATTAAAAACCATTTAACACAGACGATTCGATTCAACTGAAATGTGAACCTTTCACCACTACGATGATCGTCAGGCTTCTTTTAGCTGTACAATAGCACTCGGAGTAAAGAGAAATAATGCGATAACTTTGGAATGCGAGAGTGGAAAAATCTATGAATAAACGAAAATGAGGTGATAACTGAGAAATTTAAAGCACGTTCAGAGAGGATTCGTATAAAAACAACGACAACTGGGAATGGTACTGGAGAATCGACAGATGAGACCACGAAAGGAACGGCAAAGAAAAGGACAGTAAGAAAGAAGAGGAAATAATGCATTATGTTGTTGTATCACTATGTAATTGTGAGATTGCCTTTCTGAACATCCTAACCGTAAACTTCAGTGAAACTTGAATTTTCGACGACAATTTTCATCCTAACGACTGAAACCTACTCCCAATACCGTCCTAGTTTCAATCGACGAGAAGGGTCGTGAATCGTGAAATCACTTACCCAAAGCAATTTACTTCAATAATTTCCTCTCCTTAATGCACACAACTTCAATTCGAAAACAAAAAACGTGAACAAAGTACACAGGATAAAATGGCATTCATTGTTAAATTGAAGTGCACAGGGTAAAGTGGTATTATTCATTGTGAAATTAAAGTACGAAGGGTAAAGTGGTAATCACTGTGAAAACATCTAAAAGAGACTTGCAACGCTGCTAATTCTCCGAATCATCAAACGGTGTGGAATTCGTATATTACTGTCAAGTCGCTTTTGCAGAGATTCTGCTTGAAATGGATGATTTCCCCTCAATGCCATCATACTTGATCAAGGCGAATAGCACATTTCAGAAGGGTGAGTGGTACAAAACACACAGCACTGCTAATAAGGATAACAAGGACAAGTAAACAAAAGAACATAGATGAAATCGGCGAATGCTTTCAGTACAACAAAGCAAATGAAGATGATCAAGAAGAAAGGAATTGTTGCGTGATAATTATTGCTTATTGCATGCGGTGATACCTCGTTGGGAATGAAGCGCAGTGCGTACGATTCGCCTTCGTCGATTGGTACGATATCGATGGTTTCGATCGTATTATTTGGTGTGCGCACTTTGGCTTCCAGATGGCCACGAGCACGGTGCGTTAGTACGGTGAACGTACACGCCTTACCAGGCATTCCCGAGTCCGGAAATGCAGCTAACTCGAGACGACGTACTTCACCAGTCGCTGGTGCGATGAATGCCTGAATATGGCTCACTTTCTTTGATTCATCATTTCCCAAACAAGAGTTCATTTGAAAGATTTATTTGAAAGCCATCACACCCAATGAAATCGGCACTGGAAAACAGAACACGGAATATTTGTTGGGAATTGTTTGCAGTTCACTTCTGGAGAACATTTCAAAATTCAGTCGTTAAATTTTTGTTTTCATATGCTCTTTCTCAGTTCTGAGATCAAGTTTAACGGCAAATGTGCTCACGAAGGAAAAAAAATCGCAAGCTAAGGATTTTTGCAATCGAAAAATGTTGCAAAATTGATCGATAAACCTTGAACGGTGAATCAGGAATGTGTTCGTCGTTGAATTTGACTGATATCAAATACTCGCCAGGCTCAGTTACTTTATACTCCACATGACAATTACCATCCTAAAACAGTGATCAATAAGCGAAACTTTAACGTCTCATTTGAAGTGGTACACTGAATCAAAATTACCAAATCCTAACTTGATCACCTTACGGTAGTCACAACAATACGCTATCAGCAGATGATAACTCTCACTTATTGAACAGCTGCCACTAACCTTATGATCATCAAACTTCAATTCCGCTTTCGAAGGTCCTTCGATGGCCACTGCGAGTTTACCCTTGCCAGCTTCACGAGTGTATATATTGAAACTTTGAGCGTTTTGTGTCTCACCTTTGGCCAGACCAGTTCCTCCGGCACGCACTTTATGCGCACCACCTTCGCCGAAGTGACCAACAGTGAACTGGAACGGGCTTCCTGAAACAAGATGACTTCGTTTGAGTTGTGTATTTGAACGCAGTTTTCAGCGATGCTATCTAAACGAAACGCATATCAAACTTCTAATGAAACGACAATACTTCATCTCGCACCTGATACATGCTGATCTCTGTGGAATACTGAAACAGCGTAAATGCCCTCTTGTTCCGTTCGAAAACGAATCTGATAGAAGCCGTCACCGACATCACGCATCTCAACGTCTTCACTGTGACCGTTCGGCATCATCACTTTCGCCGTCATTTCCATTGGTGATGTTTTAGGGAAATGCAAATACAAATTCGCATCTTGGCCCGGTAATACCATTGGTGCCTTCAAAAGAGTCACATTGCTTAAACCTGATGGCATTTCATTAAAAGAAGTGAACGTTGAGTGTACGAAACACTTTGAATGCACGAACCTGACTAGCGTCTTTGCTTATTGTTTCTTTAACTGCGCCCACTCCTTTTCCAGTACAATTCACCGTGAACGGACTATCTTAAAAAAAAGAACAATCGATAACGTGAATAATAATTCAGCAATTTCAATAACAATTTTAGTTTGCAGTCGAAATATTTTCATTTGACAATAACTGAACTGAAGGCAATCACAATTACCAGTGACGTGAAGATCAGCGAATTTGATTGAGAGAATATAAATTCCGGGTTCAGTTGGACGATACGAAATATGAATCAGACCATCCTTGGCTTCTTTACAGCTCAGTTCAGCTTTCGACGGACCTTCTACCGAAACAGAAAGACCTCCGAAGCCTGAAATGAAGATTTATACACAACCTGATAACGTAATCAAATACGACGCAATTGTTTACACAATAAAATTCTAACCCGCGTTACGAGTATCAACAACAACATCGTTGAACTCTTGACAAACTGCTGTTGCTATTCCTTTACCAGAAACAACCACTTTTGATGCATCTCCGACCTGGAATTAGCAAATTTTTTAATGAGATATCACTCAACTACTTGAAGAAATAAAATGGAATACGGTTCAAAATGGAAGTGGAAGGTTGAACTAATGAAGTGAAGTGCAGAAGAGCCTTCACAACAACTTGAAGCTGAACCTTCACAACAAAAAACAATCCTCAAAATGCTGCAAATTATTCACTCACCTGCGATTTGTCGACTTTCACTCGGAAAGGCGATTTTGGCAATACTCGACCGTCTCTCTTCACCGTTATGAGATGCTCGCCCTCTTCTCTTGGCGTAAACGATACACCTCAAAATGAAACTTTTCAAAAACCTGTGATGATCCTTTCTTAAAAACTAAATGAACTAATTTTCTACTCATTATTGAGATGTTTACTAATATCTTTCGTATTGAAAAAAGCATCTGAAAACCACAAACCGATATGTGTGTCGTCGATACTACGAATGAAGCATGGCTCTTCAATACCTAACGGACTTTTAATTGATGCAGACAACCCTTTCAGTTCCTTAGCTGATATATTCAATGATACCTGCAGTAATCACTCGATTACCCATATTCCTTGACCGGAAAGCATCAGTGGAAAAATGAAAAGAAAAGGGAATAGCAGCAATAAGATCTACTTCAGATGTTGATCCCACTGAGAGATGTGCTCTCTTCTGTCCTTCTCCAGCCACAAGTACTGTGAACGGTGAGTCCTTGACCGGTTTGCCAGCCAACTTCACATTGATTTTGTACTCGCCAGGTACGGGTGGAACCCATGCAACCGAGCAAGTACCATCCTTATTATCATCGCACTTGATGGTCGCTTTCGCGCAACCCTCAACCGAGACGGACAACTCTTTCGCTTGCGATCCTTTCGCAGATACGGTGAACGCGGCCGGTTCACCGACAACTGCGTGCGATAAACCTGGTCCATAAACCGTAACCGGTCCTGCTCCAGCCACATCCACGAAGAACGCTATTGGACTACCGACCATATTCACACCATTGTGCTGTATCGATAACGAGTGATGACCGCACTGCACTGGTTTATAGCTCACTGTCACTGTCCCATCATGATTATCCTTAAATTCACAGTACATGATTATTATTATAAGGTTGAGGCATCACTCAGTGATTTTATCTTAAACTGATCGAATATTTAGAATAAATGTAATGATCTATTGTAAATGTAATGATTCTATATTTAGAATGTAAGCAAATGGAATGTTGCATGAAACGCTGCGTGATTTCGGGGATAGAAATTGCCGAAGAGATGGAACCTGAATTTGTGCGACGTCGTGCTTTCCAGACGGCATTGTAACGGTAGCAGAGAGTTTATTGAAGTCTAGACCAGGATCGAATGAGAAATTGAAATCACGAGGTATCAATAGCTCGGGCTCAACTTCTTGCTTGGGACTAACTGGGCTGGTGACCACGTTCTGTGGACTTATAGTTTCGAGGGGAGCTGGCGATTTAACGCTCGATTCGAATGGAATCTCGAAGTTGTCGTCACTCCTTCGCAACACTTGCACTTGCTCAAGTTCTCTTAGCTCGGATGGTGAGAGGCACTGAAACAGCTCATGTTCATTTTCGTTTATTTTCAGTGTGGTAAACGAAAAACTGACCGACGAAGTGATTTGATGGAAATAGAATGAGATGAGACGGGAATGTAAAAAATGGATGGTGTTAAAGCTCAAGCAAGTTGTTGGGACTGATTGATGTATACTCAGTGAATAGACGACAAAACGAATCCGATACGAAAACAGTCCTGTCTGACTCTTATTCCCGAACAACTGTGCTACTTGAACTTACATATCGATCCATCTAAATCATCGATTCATTTCACCTTCTGCACCGTCATTCCATTTATCTATCGCTTAACTAACCATGATTTTTCATCCGATTAACAAACCATAAGTTTCACTCACTCTTCATTACCACAAAAAACAGTTGAGTGGCTAAAGTTGAGCCACTCAACTATTTAAAGCATCTCTTTTCTTATTCAATCACCCAATTCACAATCTCAATTAATCACATAATTTTCAACTACTACCTAGACCAATGCAATTTCTTCTGATAACGAACATATCAGTATTTAGCACATGTAAAAAGTAAGTAACTGTGTTGAAAATAGCAACAGTGATTCAACTGAATTCAACAACACCTAATAAATAACAAAAATATCATCACTTCATTCGATGGAACTTGCAAAATGCAAGAGTAATTTCGACGGTGAAAAGAAATTTCATGAACTTCGAAACAGCAGTTTGAAAAAGCCAATGGAACAGGAATATGACGACTTCAAGTGATAAGTGCTAAACAATAACGAATAAGTAAAATGATTGCACTAGATGTACATCAAATCGGAATATCGATCGTTTACGAGAGCTGAATGGAACAGATTCACAATTGAGATTCTGACGCATGATTCACTGATATCTTAAAATAGTTTACTTCAGAGGCATTCATCTAGAAACATTCATGTTCGAATCATTTGAAGTGATCCATTCGTCAGAATGGATCACTTCAAATGATTCGACCACTGCAAACAATTTTGATTCGAACACTGCAAACACCAGAACTTACTCGACTCACGATAACCTACCTACCATTAAAATATTACAACATTTCCTTAAAATATCATTTCCCAACGTAAAAATAACGAAAATTTACTTTTTAAAACGATCAGAAATTCTATTCATAGTGTTGCCCTTGTTGAAACGAATGCCATGAACTAATTTAATCCTCCACTTATTCTTCAACCTTTCGAAATCAGGATTGCAACATGAAATTTCAATGTTGCGAGATGTAACCTTGCTTCGGCAGACAATGAAATTTCGGAAAAAAAACTACTTCGGTGGGCGTAGCGAATAAATTTCGAGATGATAATAATAGTGATATAAATGACGATGATTATGAGAATGTTCACATAGCCAACAGCTGTTCAATGTTTCAGTTTCGAAACAACCTGATAAATTATCTTCATCAGTATCAATATTTCCACTTGCACTGCTCATTAGTACTGTTATTGTTATAACAGCAATTATTGAAAACGATAACAATATTATTCGATCTTCACAAAAGATGCGTAATAGTTCGAAAAACATAAATGAAAATGAAATTCCCGCACGTCAGATTTCGACGAAACGAATTCTTACTGAACACCTGACTATGGAATGAATTCACGTTTGGTTTTTTGAAGAGATAAAAATACATTCGTTAAACGAAATATAGACGAGTGTGACCAGATCTATGAGCTTATAAATCAGAAAATTTTCTCTACTTATGAAGAAATGATCGAAAAATGTTGGTGTGAGGTAAGCTCCGGTGAGCCTTATAAAGTTGGTTGCCTTTACATGTGCACTCCCAATAAATCAATCCTCAAACTGTTACTTTCACTTTTCATCAGTACAATGTCTAATAACGAGAAATGAGCAAACTGTGCAGAATTTTCATAGTAATTCAAAAAAGTTTTCATGAACTTTTGCTACACTTTGCGCTATGAGATAGCTTCTTTTAGAAGACCATAAAAACTCTCAGCAAGTTGCCAATCAGTATGCTTTAATTTTTACGGGCACACTAGCATCGACCCGAAACAAAGGTCGTTCATTCAACTGCCCATCCATTCATCCACCTACATTTCGTTAGCAAGCACAAACATTTGCTTGTATAAAGTTGATACATCTCGTCGATAACGATTCAAAAGTGGTTCAGCAAAAAATGGCAACAAAAATGTTTCGCGCTTAGCAACCGCCGTTTGTACAAACCAATAATTTTTCAGTCTCTTGTCCTCAAGAGTTTCTTTCACAATTTGATAGCAGAACCAAAAAAATGAACAAGAATTGATAAATGTGGTACATAATTGGCTAAAAATAACGTGCGACTGAAAACGAATCGAAAGTAATACTCATTAGCAATACTCGCATTTGATGACTACCTGGTTTCACTTCACACTGTGATCATATTTCAATGTTGCAGTACCCTTCGCTTTCATCACATTTTCTTGATAACCAACCAATACGCAATTAATCGACAAACCACTTGGTTTCGAGCAAAATTTTTGGCGTTTGTACGGTAGTAATTTAAAAGCGATTGTAAGTGGTACATGAATTACTGTTCGCATAAAACACCAAACGAACGAACCTCAAAGGAAATAATTCCATTTGGAATTTCACGTCCACCGTACAGAATATACACCAAATGAGGGCCGGTAGCGAGTGGTTTCAGAATGACGTAGTAGGTACCGGGCGCATCACCCTTCTCCACTGAGCATTCGATGTCACGCTCCCGCATCGGTACAACACTCAACGCACCTGGACCCGCTCCACTCACGTCAATCGCAAATCTCTTCGGCTCTCCAGCAGCCCATTTTTGCTCAGTCGTCGCCATTTCTAAGTTCAGTTCATTCATTAACATTTCAAATATATACTGAAACGAAACAATTGGTGAGTGACAATACCTTTCATTAGACATTTACTGGCATCACCAACAGGCACACAGTAAATGCGGTAAGCGGTGCGCGAGATTGGTTTATCGTTGATGAATATGAGCACTTCGTAAACGCCCGCTAGATCTGGTGTGAACGACAGCTCGTAGATATTCGCTTGACCAGTCGCAATTATCGTTGACTTTCGTAATTTACCGTCTGGACCTGTCACTTTGGCTGATAATTTATCGGGTTTACCCGCTTCACTGACATCAATCACGAACGTGGCTGGTAGTGAGGCACGTGACTCAGATGGAAATTCACCACCCGACTGGTCCTTCAACTTTACAAGGCTCGCATCGAACGCTGGTGTCAGTGTTACGTTGAATGGCCTGCAATATTCGAATCAATTCACATTTACCGCTTTGAAACACATTATCAGCTTCGTTCAAACAAATCAACATTTTCTTTCAGCAGAATAAAACAATAAGCAATGCTAACGAACCTGCTCGAAATGGGCTCACCACCATAAAATACTTCGAGCGGTACCACATCACCAGCTTTACCAGAAGTGGTGAACGTGCATCGATATCGCCTTGGTTCGACCTCCTCGATGATGGGCTGTTGCTGTCCAACTGGAAGACGTGCGTCAACTGGTAAAGCTGCCGTTTTTGTGGCATCGATAATGAACGAGCTCGGTTGACCGATACGCACCGATTCGTGAAAACCTTCGATTTGTATCTTCGAACTGTCACGACGATAATCAGCGACTGTTGTGAACGGTGATCCTTAAATTGCGCTCTATTTAATTCCTTCTGATTCTCATTTTCTTCATCAACACCAAATGTATTGTTGAACAGAGCTTGTCGCACACCGCTTTACGCCTTCATCTCGCATATCTTAGGCTGCATAAAATGCCGATTATTTAGAAGGCTGCATAAAATGCCGATTATTTAGAAGCAAAATGTACACAGTACTACTCCATTCTGGTGATTTCAGCCGTGAACCAAATTTTCACCTTGGACAGGCATATACGTACGTGTATTTTAACGTCACACTAGCACGGTAAATGTATAACATGAATGAATGAGAGAAGTGTCATACGATAAAGCGACAAAGTTTGATAGGGAATTGCATAAGTGAATGTACCAGGAATGGGCTCTTTCTTCTCGCCATAAACAATGTTGATCTCGTAAAGACCTGGCGTCAATAGGACATACTCGACTGTGCATGAGCCATTCGAGTGATCGGTTACGTTCGTCTTACTTTCTGACGGTCCTTTGATTGACATTGCCAATGCGCCTTCACCTGCACCCTTTAACCGAGCGAATCTTTTCAGTTCGTCAACAACAAATCAGTGATGTTTGACTTGTGAACTTATTGAAACTACAAACTTGTGTGTCGATTCTAAATTTGGTGCGTTCGCCGACGATAGCTCGTTCAAGGCCTTCTCCAACTGCGCGACATTTACTCGCATCTTGACCTTCAGAGACGATCGTTTTCGCTTCCTTCACCAGAACACCATCGAAGAAGATCGAAAACTTGGTTTCACCGAGCTTTTGCGCTGTCCATCCACCTCAAATAGTGCACTCATACCTAGTTTTGATTTGCGTTTGCTCTGCTGCTGATCACTGAATACGGCTAAACTGACCACACTACAACGAAGCAAACAAAACAACGAACCTACGAAAACACCATCACTTTCGGGTGTCAAATTAAGCAGATACTTGCGTCCATCAGGATCTTCTGTGATCGCCTCAAGACCAGTGCTGTGCTGAACGGCTGAACCGGTGTTGATTCGAATTTCTTTGCGATGACCAATTAATACGTTTTCTGAAGTTAACTATCTAAGCATTCATTCAGTAAATGTTCACAACTCTCTTTCACTTACCTTTCAAAGGCAACTGAGAAACGCTTGTGAAGTGCCTATTCTAAAAGATAAAATCGAGTTTTCGTTTCAACAATACGCATCGTTCATTTTAATTCACCGCATTATTCATCTCGACTTCAGTTGAAAGGGAAAACGAAAAAAATTTCGGACCGCTTTCATTTCAGAATAAAATCAACTCAGCTCTCAATCAAAATCACTCACGATTTCTCGCTCTTCTTATCAACCCATTGACGCAGACTGTGCTCATGTGGGCAAGATTAATGAGTGAAAATGCACTTTTATATGACATTCGATCCAAGTTAGTAGCTATAATTTAAATGTTTTGTTCGCATTCACATTTTTAATGAATCGCTTCTGAGCAGCATCGAATCGGAGTAAACATGGTTTGACTGCCCTCATATGAGCACAGCCGGCCGGCATCAATGGATTAAGAAGTCTAGACGCGGGCAAACTTCTTGTGCAATTTTCAGTCATCGATTGCATTCCAAATCAATAAAAGAATGCCAAGAGCTATTCATAACTGAATTATCACAACCTAACTCACAATGAGACATTGCATTCATAGAATAACGTGACTTGTTTCAAATGGAGTGCAAACAAATTCAAAAAAATTGATACGAATTCATCATCAACTCTTGACAAACAAACAACCACAGCAACTGAATTAAACTTCGCATACAAATGAACCGTATTTTTAAGCATGAATTTCTGCACTTATACACAGCCTTTGAAATGACCTTTCGAGAGGAAACCATTCGGAAAGAAACGAATTCCTCATCGACTATTGGACATTATACACATCATGAGAGTACATTTCAAGTAATAACATAAAAATATCTCATGAATCACACGACCAAATGAACCGAATTAATAATACTTGCGCCATAATCAATAACAACTCGACAAAAAGTATCAGTATTACATACAAACAATGTACATTTTATATATAAAGCGAACTCTCAAAGCACAAAATAACAAAGTGTAATGATTTCCTCGGAACGCTACTCAGATACTGACATTTGCTAGCAGCAAATCAATGGCGAGCGAAAACGCAAAACGATATCAGTCCCGTTTAGCAGAGATAATGCTTTTGATAGGCTCAAGCGATGAACGTAAGCTCGATGTCAACGTCCTTTCATGTGATCTCTCGTAAAGTTTAACAGCGATTGCTTGAAATGAAAAAACGAAACGCTTTTGTTTTGTCAAACGAAAGAACAGTTTTTGTTGAAAGGTTGAAAGCACTCATTCGCCTGATAACATTCACTAGTAATGGTAACCGAAAGAACTGATCCGAACAAGAGCCAATTGCGCGACTCCGGAATGCGATTACAACGAACAATTTTCGGATTATTCGGTCGAAATCTGACGGACGGATTGATTCCATTTGCACAATGCAAACCTTCCGGAATTATTCAAAAAACAAAAGTTGAACGAAGTCTGCTTGCGCAACGAAGTCAAAACAAAGTTTAGTTACTGAATTCCGACCGAACATCGATATCACCTATTCAATTATGCTAATGAGTAATCAACAATAAAAGATATACGCTATCCACTATGAAAAATACATAACAAAAACACAATGACCGTAATAAAATAAATTATCGTCTCATAAATTCGAAATATTCCGCTTCATCTGATAAACCTCTCAGCTGATAGAATATTTCAATTAGCTCAATTAATCGTAAAGATTTAATCGAGCGTTTCAACTGAACAACACGCTCATCGAGGCTCTAATCCATCGTCGATTTTTGATCGAGATAAATCGAAAATGTTGATCATTTTCTGATCGAATCAATGGATTTTTTTTTCAACAGAAACGGTCAACAGAAGCATTTACAAGAGATATCACAACGAATCATCAAGCAGCAGAATATTCAATGAACAATTGTCCTCTCATGCTAATAGTCACGAAACGAATGAGGAGTACGGTGACGGTGATGATGCCTCGAGGCGAGCGCAATGGTATTACTACGTCGTAATCGCTCACGAACCGGCGGTTGTGCAATAATCTCAAAAGGACTTCCGGGCACATGACAATCATCGAACAACACTCGCAGATAATACCGACCGGGCACTGTCGGTTCAAAGAACACCGAGCAAGTGCCGTCGTGGTTGTCGTAGCAGTTTATCTCTGTTTTCGTCGGTCCATCCACATACAAGTCGATATTGCCGAAGCCGGCATGTTTCGCATCGATCATAACATGAGTGCATCGAGCGGCTCGTACAGTGCCCAAACCCGGTCCACTTACCACGACCAAATCGGCTGGTGCTGACCCTCGTTCAACAGATCCGTTCTTCTCTGGCACATCCTTTTCAGTTCCATTCGTCGCTGCTATTATTCCATTTGGTGTTTTCTGATCACTTTTCGGTGACGATTTCAACTGTGATTGGGATACGGGTGAAGGTGCTTCAGAATGCAACGTGAATGGCGAGCGATGTATTTGTTGATGTTGATAAGTGACTTCAATCGTGTAATCACCAGTTTCAATCGGTATGAATCGAACTCGCAGTCCATTTTGAGTTGATTCAATGAGTGCTTCAATGATATGTCCTGCTGGATCTCGTATCAAAACCCGAGTATTTTTACCATCAAATGTGACTATTCGGAATTCTTTTTCACTGTTCATTGTTATTATTGCTGAAATCATTTGTGTGAATGTATAGAATGTGTATTTGTATCTCTGAGCAATCCACCATTATACCAGGATGATAATCGTCCTTTTCATTATCCTCATACGTGCGATTAGTGGTGTACATCACAAAGCGATTTGCAAATTTCATGACCGATCGGTTAACAACTAATCACATTCTTTTAGCACTGCATTATGAATGTTCAACTATGATTAAATGCGCATCGCCGTGTTGTACGATAGCCGTCGACTTCCTTTAAATTTGCGGGTTTTTCTTTTTTCGAAAGATCTAAATTTTTGTGTCTTTGAAAAGTTATGTTCAAGATTAACGAATGAAGAGGCATGCATAATGATAATAACGAAAATGTTTCGAAAAGTCTCACGGCGAGATTTACAAGAAGAAATTTCAGATTTCCACAGTGAGTGTTCTGATGCAATGCTTTTAACCAGAGTCTTCTACTTTCCACAAAATTCAATGCCAGCCAGCCTTCTAAACTTCAAACAAACAGCTATTACCTGCAACGATCTCGTTGAACTGATAGTTTTTCTACACAAAATTGAATGGATGAAGAACTATCGTACAACGTTTGCGTATGCTTCCAAAAAATGCTGTTAATAAACGAAGAATACGAAAACGACAAAATAAATGAATAATACAAACGCGATGCACCACCAAATAAGTGCACACATAATCATTTATCAATCAGATAAAAACACCCGCATTGCAGGAAACCATCAACACAAAAAAGCGATGTTAGCGTTGGATATGAGATGAGAATTAAACAACAACGAAAACCAAAAACCAATCGCACAAACTCAATCAACGACCGTTCCAATGTGCGATTCACCCAAAAATATCATCTGCATGAATTGGAATGCATTCACTTGATATGATGTAAGATGAGAAAAACTAATCGAACATGGATTGAATAAACGCGAAAGTTCACAAATAATGATCGACAGTTTCGTTTCGGATTTGACTGGAATAGCAAACCTTCGGTTGATGGCAATCTCAGATTGCAAACATCAGTTCAGTGAGCACAGAACGTTTGCACAGGATATAGAACTTAGGTACATGAATTATTAGAAGAGGGGACTGATGCAGGTGGCGACATTTATCAGGGAATAGATTAGCGGGCAGATTCTTGTCGCTGATGGGAAGTTCGAGGGAAAGTAAGCTGCTGATCCATGAAATGAACTGATAAGTAAGAACCCGACAAGGGTCAATTTGCGAACAACTGAGGAGATTTGAATCTTGAAAAACTAGCACAGTTGAATGAGAACGCAAAATGACCGTGCAAAACAAAGATAAAACCAACCGAAATCAATCTGACAATGGATGCAAAGAGTGCTATATTAAAGATTAATCTCCTTCAAATCCTTCCAAAAAATATTGCTCCAAACTAATGTACAAAATGAACACACAAAACCAAGCATTGAAAAACAAACGAACATAAAAACCCAAAATAATATTAGGATCAGAATAACCAAAACAAACTCAAAAAACCAACATCACAGTGTTGTTTCCATAGTTAATTGGTAAACTTCGTTAACTATTCTAATTATCAAAAGCGCAGTATTATTCAAATCGGGACGACGAATTCAACAATCGCAAAATGAGGTGTGCATAAACAGCAATCAAGATGCTCTTTCTTATCAGCTTATCACAAACAAATTTCTATTCTCGAGAGAGGTGCTCTAAGGGACTGAACTAAAACCGGTGTCATTGTTCAATGCAATCAATCAACTGAATATGAGACTTTAACTCGCTTTTAGACAAAAGTGATCAACGTTCGGTTATCATTGTATGCATGCGTTAAATGGATCACTACAAACACAAACACACTTATGCGCATCTACGAGTAGATATCAATCCTGGTTCCTATTCATAAAGCCTTAATCCCAACGTTTTTTGGCACTACATTTCGACTTACGCAAAAAAAAATGTTTTGGTGCATTCTTAATGTATTTATAAAGTGACCGGTAATGTAAGAAAAACAAACGAAAACATTCAAAGTGAATTGAAACGAACCGTTTTCGAGACCTTCAACACGTATTCCAGATATATCAACGTACGGTTTCACATTAATTTCCACCTTCGGAATTTCAACACCAGCGAACACTACGCGTAACTTAAAAGCATTGATTCGACTGTCGTTTCTTGATGAAGGCTGATAGAAGAAGCTAATGATATGAAATAACCTTGTAAGTGCCAGGTTTCGGTGGGGTATATTTAACGGTAAAGGATCCGTCATTGTTGTCCAAAACGTCCAAGTCCACGGCAGATCCGTCTCGATCAGTGAGCGACACGTCAATTTCACCAGATCCCGCACCCTTCGCATCAATAACAAAATGCGTCGGTTGTTCAGATCGCACCTCCGATCCCACACCCGGTCCATACACTCGAACCCGACTTAGATCCACAGCTTCGCGTACTTTCACCTAAAAGCATCAAATCTCTCATTATCAAGCTGAACCCACTGCAGATGTCATTTGAATGATAACATTAACTACCATGAATGGAGATCCAGGAACTGCAACACCACCAGCCGAAACATTCACGTAGTATCGACCGATGGAACTGGGGCGGAACGAGCACTCGTAGACACCCTTCTCTCGCTCGATCATACTCACCGGAATTTCTGCATAATTGCAGTCGAGCAGTTTCACTTTGGGGAACGCACCAACTGAAATGAATGATGCAATGACGAATCGTTTGCGATCATAGATAAAGTGATCAACTAACCACCCGCATCTGACGTATCAATGGTGAAAATGGCTTTATCGCCTTTGCTGAACACCGTACTCGAATCGACACCACTAACTCGCACCGCAGATGGCTTCAGACGTTCATTGGGAGCATCAATCATGACGACAAAAGGTGAATCTTTGATGTGTTCAGAATTCGATAGAACGTTCACCTCATAGACACCGGGTTCAACTGGCTTAAATTACGAATGATTCATTTGTTCATTATTGATTCGGATATCAGTTTCCATACAACAGCCCACAGCTTCGGTAGTCAATAAGCACAGATCAATAACCACATCAAAAACAAACCATATATTGAACGACAGCGCAACCTCTGCCAACGTCCGTGCAAGTAATTTCTGTTTTACTTGGTCCTTCGATTGAGAAGCCTAAATTTTGCTGTTTGCTCCGGAATTATCCATTTTATTCAACAAAAAAAAACACGGTCAATAATAATCAAATACTTTCATTTGCACTCATTCCTGAGAGGCGATGGAATCCGAAATGTGACTAGAATTCCTCTGAAAATATTCCAAAAATGATCTCATCGATTCTACGATATAAGGTGAATACGTTTCTCAGAGCCGTGCTGGACTGAAATCGAATGCAAACATATGCAGCACCTAAGCCGTCCGTTTCACCGTTCGTGTCCACGTAGAAGATGCCCGGTAACTTGGCGACACCTCCCTCAAGACCTGGACCGAAGGCACGTATTAACGAGTTAGTAACCGGACCAACTTGAACCTGAAAATATCAAATAAAACATTCTCGATCAGTCGCACTCTTCCAATATCGTTTCTTTCAAAACAAACAACAAAAAAACAACCAATTTCTGAAGATTCCACAATGAAACCCTAAAGCAACTTTCTACAAACAACGAACAGAAATGACTGAAATGCGCACACAGAAGTGGAGATCATGTTGCAATATTTACAAAATTTGTAGTGAATGACTGCAGAACCGTGGTAATCATCTGCAACAGGGAGGGAACCAACCATTTACTTTTCACCAAGAGAATGAGTTAGTTACGTTTCATAATAATAATAATGTCTACCCAATCAGCAGCCTACTATTGTAATCTATATCTCTCTGTATTGCAATGAAGCAAAATTGAGGATAATCATAAGTACTTCTATCTATCTCTATGTGGATAGATGAATGTGCTCGTGCCTGTCATAGTTTTTATTGTTACCGTTACCGTTATTGCTGCTGCTGCTGCATTTAATGATGAAATAGTGAACGATCTATGACATATTCAATAATTACCACCCAATCAAAATCATTATGCACGAATGCATGATCGATTCACTCTCATTCAACTCTACATTAGTGTTTAATTGCATCGAATATGAAAGCAGACTACTACTATCGTCACAATTACGACACTCAACATTACAACAAGCAAGCATTCAACTGGAAATTTGCAATCAAAAATGACGGAACGATTAAAATTCAATTTTTGTACATTTGCAAATATTTCTGAAAAATAAATATTCATTAAGTGCAGTTAAATACTGCGTAAACAGCAGCTTTGATCTGAAAGAAGAGGATATCGGATAAATCATTAAGAAGCAGTTGATACGAGAAGAGAGTACCTTATAAGGACTCTTCGCAATATGTTTATTATCAGATTTTAGCTCGAGTTCATGTGTTCCTGGACTTTGCGGCTTGTAAATAAATACTTGACGACGTTTTGTCTGATCGAACCTCTCATCGACCGGTAATAAACGACCAGCTGAAAGCATTTTTTTGGGGTATCGTCTGAATGGAACTCGGTGGGAATGATCAGTTCTGAGCATGGTTTCAAATCGATAGACTCACTCGGATCACGCAAATTAATGCTGACACGATCGCTGGCTTCAGGATCTAAATCGACGAACAAAATGACTTCGTCTCCAACTCGAACGCCTTCTGATGCGATACCACGTCCCCAAACTCGGAATTTCGATGGCGCAGTGACATTTAGTGGGAATGGACTACCACTGATATGTCTCTTCTTTTGGAATACATTCACTGAATGTACTCCCGGAATCACTGGCGTGAAATCACTCAAGTAGTCCGAGCCTTCGCGGGTCAACGGCAACGCCATTTCATTCCCTTTCGGATCAACAATAACCAGCTGTAAATGAAAATTCTCTGTGATATGCTGACGCCTAATCAGACACAACCACAGCTCAAAACATATCTGTTGTTTGCTTCGGAAAGGAACGAAGATAATCGCCAACTCACTTCGATGATTCCTTCGGCGGCATTTGTAATATGGAAATTAGACTTTTTACCAACGCGAGCGTTACTCTCATAGTCAAGCTGAGCACTTTCGATCGCATTCACTCGCTCAACATTCAGGTTTGATATTTCACCCGAATTAGAATCACGAATAGAGACCAGTACCTAGTAAGAAATATTGATAATTAACGCTATCATGTTCGATTCGAAGAAAGTCATGCGCATACCTCATGTTCGCCTTTGGTGTGAGGCTTGTAGATAACCTCGTAGATGGTTGATGTTTGTTTGCGTAGTTCGGTATGAACCGGTGTTTCGCTTGGTCCTTTGATGGTCACTCTTGGCTCGAGGACAGCATTGAGTGTATGAATGGTGAATGACGAGGTGGCGTTTATGATTGGATTTGCATCCAAATCAACAATTCGACCCGGTGCGGGCTTATAACGAGCCTGAGGGAACTGAGCCAAATACGTCATTACACTCTTCTCATCAACCGTTGGATCGATCAATTCTTCAGGTGTGATCAACTACAAATCCATTTTTTCAAGGAAATTCCCGCTAAGATATTGAAATGAGGCCGTAAAAATAAGTACTGATAACGAGATTAATCATTTCTGCTTGATTACAACGGAATAAGTGAACGATCACTAATGATGGAAAAAGTAATATAAAAATGGAATTTGACTAATTCAACGATAAGATGCATAAACACAATTGTACTAACGGGAGCAACATCGAGATATTCATCTGCTAGATGCATAGCTGTTTTTGTGGACTGCAGTGCTTCTGATGGGATCCAGTCACGCCAGCCGATATGAAGCTCAGGTGCACATGAGTCGACCTGTAAAAATATTGCATTTGATGTCTAACGGCAGACTTTCTAAAGAGCAATTCATACGTGGACAATCACAACACTAACCAATGCACCCAGTAGCACACCATCGTTCCAATCTGAAGTGAAATTATTGAGTGGTAGACCAGGCGGCAATTTAGCTTTGATCCACATCATCAGTTTCTGCTTTGGTGTTCGTTCTGGCTGTTGTTCTGCTAGACGTTCTTGGTTTGGATCATATGGCAAGTCCCATTCAGCTTTCGATATTGAATAATGAAGAATCAACGTCCACACCAAACCCAGAATTAGTTTCAGATTCTTATCCACTATTGCCGAACTGTCTGCAAATAGAAAACATCAATCGAAAATTGTTCGTGTTCAATTCTCTTCAAACAAACACCTTCGGAAGATTCGAAGCGTTAAAAACGAACAATGAAAAGAATGTTGTACGTACCGATACTAACGATTTTGATGTGCTCCTCATTCTCCAAGAAATTCAATGCAAGTGAAATATTTTCAAGTTTCTGTGATCGGAATGTAACACGTTTATTGAAACGACCTAACGATTTACCCGACAATACTTCAACCAATCGAATCAACTTCAAACCCTCTTCAAAGTCTGTCTCCTGAAATAAATCCGTTTAAACCGCGATGTGAACAAGTCGATAATCGAGCAAATAAATTATCGTGATTATTTGTTATCAGTTCAACTGACCAAATTGTCAACAGAGACATTCGCACATCTCAGGTGTTTATTCACCCATCGTGTGAAAGTATTCTGTTGAATTTTCTTCCATTCCGCATCCGGATGTAATCCAGCTGAGAGATACTGCAAAATTCATCGTTTGCAATCGCCATTCGTTCGGTTGCATATTTCAAGAATCCTTTCGTAATATTTCAAGTTACATAACTGATCATACAGTTATGACTGCAACTGAACCACTATAAAAATAAAAAAGTAACGAACATCACTAGACGGATCCTCGATCGCTGGGCTCAGCGACATGTCCTCTTTGAGATCGATCGCTCGTTCGTTGAGAAAATACTTCTGAAATAGATGAATTGTATTTTGCAGAGATACTAGCCCGACTCATAATAACACATTCGATTATCACATACACAATAATGAACTGCATCGCTGTAATTATCATAAATTCATCTAAAATACACCACCTTATTTCATTCGTCACTAAGCCCAGGGAATACAATCTTGCCTTGCCGAGTTTTTGAAGTGCGATCTATCAAATGAGTATCGAACACCTTACTGATCGTTTTTTTTGCATAGCGGAGGAGCAGAAGGGAAGGAAGGTCCAATAGAAGAAGAGGGATTTGTCAGCGAAACGGAGATTAAAAGTTATTCTTTTGGAAGCGATCAGGAAAAGACGAGTGCAATTAGTTGAGGGAGCGTGCTCTTCAACAATACATACGAACGAATGCTGACGATAATTAAGTTTATTAGCGCTCTGCAAAACATCATGAATTTCATTGCGTTCACACGTTTTCGTTCCAAAAAAACAAGTGACAAATTGCAGTGCAATTATCATCAAATAGGAAATTATGAATTATTGCGAACGATCCGTTTCGATTTTGATTACTTGCACTCATATGCTCAACAACTCGTACAAAATAATTGACTTGTGTTGGGTCGATGGCCATCGAATCGCACGTCTTTCGATGGCCTCGCATATACGCTCAAACTTTGCCTTGCCGATGGTCATCGAAAAAATCTATTGGTTTCCAACTGTTTTAGCCACATTTAGGACTGAGCCTAAGCCAATGTACAAGCCTAAATGTAAGCTTGAGTCTAAAAGTAATTTTAGATCAGAGATCGAGTTTCGGATTAAGATAGACACTCAAGATAGACATTATATGTGCTCACAAATGCTATAACTTGCCCATAAAATAAAGGAAATGATGAAATGGCTGTCTCCAGCAATTAGTTGATATTGCGCATTCGTATGAAAATCTCGCTGGTATTAGTTCAGCAAACCGAAAAAAAATCAAATCGTCGCATTCGGATCAATCCGCTGAGGCATACAAATCAAATATCAGAGTCATATAAATATTACACGCACGTCAAGGTGTTCTATTACATTTGCAATGCGACTGCACAAAATTCAGCACAAATCATATTCGTGTTTAATTTGAGGGAGAATTGAATTTTGATATCAAAAGTACACACACAAACAACACTTTAATTTCAAGACGAATCAACAGATGAAGTTTCACTATTGATCGATATGAACGGATGTTATGTTGTGCTGTGTTGTGTGTGAAGAAATACAAAGAGCATTGTTGGTTCAGAACTGAAAGGAACCTGTAAAACACTGAAGGGTTTCTTTCGAGTTATTGATGATACAAACGAATGAATTGTTTTTGTTACGTGCTATATTTTCGTTGGAAATTCATCTTAAAACGTATTAGCCATATAATATGCAAAAGGATATTCTCTAATTGTGAGTCATATTCCACATAACAAACACAGCTCCTAACAGACGTTGTGTATTTAGTGAGGAATGAACGGGTTTGCCAAATACCAAAAAAGATACTCATTGTTTAGCTAACGCACAAAATATCTGATAATATGCAAAATGCAAGTTCAGTTTTGCATGCAGCATACAGCTGCAGCAAAAACTGCCGCATTCAACCAGTAGTTGATCGTTGTATGTGAATTTTATCACTTCTGGCCTGCTTTTGCAAAAATTTGCAATATGACAAAGCGATACAATGAGATTTTTCATTCGTGGAAATATTATAGTTAATTTAATGTTTACTGTTAATTCAATACAAGCGCAGTCAATCTGATAGTTAACGGTAGTTAATTGAAACAAAAAATAGAAAGAAGTATGATTGGTTCAGTATTACAAGAAACATACGGGCTATTGCTGCATGAATACCAGCTCAGTGAACAGTAAGTGATGTTGTTTCACGCTCAATTAAACTTTCGCAGTCATTGGTGAGAAATGCAACAAACGCACACTTATTGTTAACATAACGCATTGCAGTTTTTTTTGCGATTCGTACTGAGGAAAACATGATGAATGAGAAGCAAATTTGCATATTGAATTAATTCATTGTAATAGTGTTTGTGAGGAAATGAAGGCAAAAGTTGGACTGTATTGATCACAAGGATAAGCTTGATATATAGGACGTTTCCACGCTGATCATTTGTAGTGCTCGTTGGATGACTCAACAAACGTGTGTACTTTTACACATTCGGACTCTCTTCGCTCGAACGACTGTCTTCATCACTCGACACGGAAACATCATGTGACAACACACTGGTACTTGTTCTTTGAGTGGGGTGGGGGTTTGTTGGGTAGTATTTCGAGCACGAGGTATATCATGTTGTGAATAGCAATGAAAATAGTAATACCATAATGGATGAGGAATGATACAAGAAAAACAAGCAAAATATATCCCAATAATAAGAATAACAAAAAAGATGACGAATGAAAACAACGGCAATGAAATACGACAATCCTAAATAACATTAACTGCTCAGATGGATAAAGGCAAACGAAGATGATTTACTTCATCATCACAGCATCTTTTGACATGCTCAGTCGCATGATCACACTCAGCAAGACGTTATGAAACTATCAAAATACATCACCGAAGACTACGAACTGATTTGTTATTCTTATACGTAGGAAATATGTAAATGAATAAAGAAGAGGGCATTATTCTATGAAGTAGAAGACATATTCAGTGTTAATATGATTATGTATAATATTGTATGCGTTCAGTATAATATCATCAAGGTGTATTTGTGTATGTGTGTATATACATATATTTTTATGCAGCAGCACAGTTAGTAGTGGTTGTTACGTTAAATTCATAAGGTATATAGTTTAGTTATACATATTTACTATTTATTTGTGTTTCGCATTAATCATCTAGGAAATGGGTGAACGAACCACCGCGACATCAACAATACATCATCGAAACGCATCATCGTATACACAGAATAATGATTACATTATAATTACTCTCAACATTGCACCAATCAATGACATACACAGATATATATCCACTGGACCGAATAAGTTGTCAACCTCACTCAGAGAACAGTGTTTTAGATCGAGCAGCCAGCCGGTTGCCGGAACGCTATATGTGCTTAGTTATATGCTGTTCGCTGTTCATATCGCTTCTTCATCAGCACATCGCACTCGCGATTAGCAACTCTTAATAATTCTCACCTTCTTCATGCTATAGCTCAAATAGTTTCGTGTTTGTTTATTCATATCAGTTCATATTCCACTTCGATGCTCATTATCTTGTAACCAAATTTGACATTATCTTAACGCTAATCTCTTCGCGATTTATTTCACACAGAATCAGTTTTATGCAAAGAATCGTTTTGTGAATGCACTGTCGTCACCTGTTCAGCGATTTTGCTGCTTCCTAAACTAGCTATAACTGGAAGACTTGCAAAGCACCAAGTTCTGTTACAGTGACGCGATTAACGGCAAGTTCAGGTTCGTGCCAATCGACCGACATGCTGCTACTCAATGGTCTGAATTTTATTTGATGACACAACAAAATTCGCGAAATATTCGTGATTCGTGAAATTTTTTTTGCGATTAGCGACTGCATTTACACTGATTGAGGAAGGACGTTCAGCAAACGATTTGCAAACGGAATTTAGAAATTCATTTTGAAAAATAAATCGATGCGGCCGCAGCGATAGCAGTTGTCAGGTGTGGTCCGTCATTCGAGAGCACATGTTCGTTCGTTCGACTGGCTGCTGAATAATGGCGATGATCAAAGAGAGCGCACCACTTGCTAATCTAATACGGAACCAACTTTTATCATTGCCTAAAATCACATTCAAATCGCTCATAAAGAGTTCTCTGTTATTCCTTGCTCGCACCACACACCTACTACCCATATCACAAAATCTCGTCACTGCTCAAAAATTCTTTGGCAGATTACGTTCTTAGAAACTCTCAGAGAAATCGTCGAACGGAGACTATTGAAAGAACTGCGGGGCATACTTTGTTGGGTGCAGAGACATGTGCTGAGTTATGGAGCATTTTGACGAGTTCGGAACTGTAACTAAGATATTGCTTAACAAAATCGCAAAGACTGCTAACAAGCACAATGCTGTGTTCAGTTGGCTTGAGCAAGTGAAGTGTGATGATGGTCTTACGTAAGATGTTGTGTTTTCTCAAAAGCTTCTTGCAAACCCATCAGCCGATTTCGTAATGCGATCTAGAAACGATCATATGCTCTATGTAATAATGCAGTTTCGTCGTCATTTTCGTACCATATGTGGCTTTGTTCGACGACAACGAATTCAACGAGCAGTTAATCGCTTATGCCATTTGAATGTGTTCAATGAAACGTTCCGATGGTTTTTGGTTTAGTGTGAATTGGTTTTTGAAACGCTCTTAATTGTTTATAAAAACGGTTCGTTCGTTCGAATGTTTACGAAACGACTACTTGGAGATATGTGTGCGCATATTTACATTTCTTTAGTGCTCACCACACAAAAATGGCCATTTGAATAGATCATCGAAACGAGCGTTTACAATGATTCATCGGACGCAACCATCGTAATTTTTATTACAAATCTTTCCATGAAATTGCCTGCCTAGCTAGTATTCATCTCTGCCCCGAACCCTTACGCCCTCCATCCAACTCATATCAAACGAAATCTTCTCACTTTCGAACTCTCTATCTATCTATCTCTTCACCGCTTTCGAACATCATTTACGCCTTCAGAGCAAAATGTAGCGGTCGGCATTCACTTTCATTTGTTGAAAATATTTCATCACATAGATGATGATGCTAATACAAACCAAGAATAATAAATACTTTTCACAAGACATCATCGAAACCAAATATTGAAACAAACATTAAAATTTATTCAACGTCAAAGAAAACGTTCCATTCAATCATTCTGAATTGAACATACAAATTTATATGGCGACCGACGGACAATGTTTTTGTAGAGAATTTCCGAAAGCAATACGAAAGCAATACGTGTGTTTTCGAGATCTATATAGTATGTAAATGTGTGGGTTTGCTGATTGAGTGCGAAGCGTGAATCACAGAATTGAGCAACGAATAAATATTTTGAGAGTGAATGAATCGACAAATCTTATGAAATGAACAATGAAGAAAAATTTAATGAATGAGTCTTTTGACGATTGGCTGCTATCAAATGTGTGTGGTGATCACACTCAACGTGGGGCAGAATCTACGTGCAGCGCCGCATATTTGCTATAGTAGCAGCAGTACGGTAATATCGCTTCACCATGAATGGAGAGCATTTCTACGGGTTGACAACAATTGCAAAATCATATTTCTTCTTCGGTTCGTTCCGTATCATCGCATATCGAGCAGAAAACAAACGAAACGGTTGCCAGAAACCTTACTTGTCATTTGTAAGGTGCATAGCGGGCTAATAGATGAATCAAAACACCAACGTTATGCTGTTGACAAATGGATTACTTAGGTAAATAAGCAGATCGTATTACTTTCGTCAAGTTTTCGGCGTTATGCCATCTTCAGGAATATCTCTTACAATTAGTGAATGTTAAAAAGAAAAGAAGCGGTTCGACATTTCTTTGCCGTATATGAAATGATAGTTGTGCGCTGTTCAGGCTTGTCTTTGCAATGGTTTATAAAGAAAACAGCAGACGATAAACGCGATCAAGAGAAAAACAGAACGTGACAAAAAAGCCACAAAAAACGCAGATATGACTGATGTGTGAATAATGAACAGCACTTTTTTTCAAAACAAAAAAAAAAGAATTTGATTATTGATAATCATTTGAAATCAGAACAGAACACAGGAAATGACTACGATGAGTAATTGATTATGAAAGCTGTTTCAGCTGCTTCATCGTTTTGTATGACTTGTATCGAAAAGTGCGCAGCTGTGTAAATGCAATAATTCGATTCTTTTTTCGAATGATTTCATCAGTATTCACTGTGATTTTTAGGAAATTTCTCGATGCAATGGAACAAGACCAAGAATTTTTTCGGCTCAAAAGCTCTCCGGCGCGTACGCAAATTGAGCCGAAGTTTTTCCTCATTCTTTAGAAGTGGGTCAACTGCTTGGGTTAAGATTACTCACAATCAGAGGAACGCTGAATGGCTGCGGACTCGTCGTCGCTTACAGTAGTAGTTTTGCTATCGTTCGTGCAAAACACTGGCAGCGTGATGGGAAGTTTGCAGTGGAACTTCTGCTCGCGCATATAACGAATATAAGCCAGAAGAATAAGAAACGAAACAAATAAATGCCTAAATGTCAACAGAAAGTTTCGTAAATGCACTGCACGAGCACGCGTCTAACAATCACGTTGACACGAATACATTAAGACGATGAAATTGAAATGTGAGAATAAATCTGAACGAATGAACCGAAAAAGAATTTATGCTTTTCAACATCGAAGAAATATTATCAATTCAACTTCACATCGATTTTATTTCATTACGAAAACAAAATCAATATAACACTTTTCAAAGTGTCGGAATTTCATCTTTTGAAGCAAATTTCGATTATTTGATTATTTTTCTGCATATTCTGAGCACTATTCTTCGCATCTCTTGCACGTTCTTATCAGTATCAAGTCTACACCACAATTTTTTTTGTTTCATTTGTTGTTGTTTAATGTTATCGTCAAATAAAGTGACGTATGTGAATGAAAAAAAAACGAAAATTCTATTTTTCAGTTCATATGAATTTTTTTGATTCTCCTTAGTAGTTTCTTAAATCGTTTATTCGCTTGTTTGTTTGTGAACGTTCGAAATTTCAGATGGCGTTGATAGCGATGTGTTGTTAAACTCACTAACGCTCAAAACATACTTCCTTACGCTCAAATTACTTACGCTCAGTTTGAAATTTCCGAATGAGTTTCTATGAAATAAAAAGAAATGAACCAATGAGGAGTAGTTTGATGAACGATGACAATTAACGGAATGCGATAAGCATTTGAAAGACGCAATGAAAATGGAATTAAAAAAGAAAAGTAAATATGAGTGCATTGATATGGAGTAGTCGGATTCATAGCAAATGCATAACGACCTTAAATGGAAAACTACAATTAATAATATTTATACATTCGTTTCGTCAATATTTACTCGTTGCGTTCGTCTCGATACGATTACTGTTGTTGTCAGTACTGATAGACGCTCACTAGTGATTAGTTTTATCAGGCATTTGCAAATTTTGATTGCTTCCATCAATCTTTCACTTCGTCGCTTGCATTTTTTGCATCCAAAAAATATGCGACTGCTTTTTCGAAATGAATGAAGCTTCGCAATCGGTTGGTTGCATTTCGTGCAGATCGTAACGATTCTTCACCTAATCCTAAGCACACACTAACCTTCATTACGCTCCCATAGAGAAGTTGATCAATCAGGTCATATAAACAATCCATCAACCTGATCCACTTTCAGTGAAAATTCAAATCTCGAGCAAAGAGGGTATTTTGAACGAAACAATCTAATGGCCGTTCATTAGGAGAAATTTTCGTAGAAAATATCTATTGCTTGGTAACTGCTCAAAAAAAATGAATGGAATCGTAGTGAATGAGAGAAGGAGGAGGATTAATGCAGAATGGATTTGTTTAGTTTAAGTGATCAATATATTAGCTTGCAAGTGCACCTCAGAAACAGTGATATTGTTCAGAGACGAGGCGTACTCAGTTAGTGATGCAATGTTGATCGATAATCGAAATTATGCAGTAATGATCAGATCAGTTGATTGAACTTATCGAACACTTCTTCATGACAGTTATGTCAGATAAGCGTAATGATAAGTAAAATGGAGAGTAGCAACAATAAGAGAACGAAACTGATCAGGATGGTCTCTCTGAAAAGAAAGCTAATTGTAAGCTGAAAAAGAGCAAAAATTATTAAACGATGAATTCAAGTCTGCACGATGTGGAAATAATGGAATGTGGATTACATAAGCAGAAATTCGTATTTTTCGATAATTGAAGGGAATACCACAAAATTGCTCTAGAAGAATGGTTCAAGTGTTTGCCAGTGTTTAGATATCGTACGGAGTCATCATTTACGGAACATCTTTCCTTCTGCATTATTTGAATATTATTCGTTTATCATTAAAACAGTTATTGAAAAAACATACTTAACCAGCCGTTAATCAGATTTGTGCGTACATGCGGCTGGCATGAAATAGATTTAGTACAAGGACGCTCAAAACAGCTTCTAAACAAGTTGAAGCAGTCGATGAAGATTTGTGGGAAGGAGGTGAATGTTTCAATATGAAAGATGACCGGAGATGAGTGGTAAGCAACTGCCCAACAAGATAGAGCAATGACACAAAGTAACATGAAACGAAACTCAGAAGCAGAGGGAGGGGAGTGTATGCGTCTGGTAGTAAGTACATGAGCAATTTATCATCAAAATTGTTTGTTGATAACAACCGTTTCGTCGTTAAACACTCACAAATAACATTCAGACTTTTTTGAGTAGTTTCAACGCGTGAGTAAATCGATAGCAATCAATGCAAGCGAACCAGAATTATTATGTTCTAAGACGATTGACTGATAAGATACTCATAAAGAATTTTGTAACTGTAGCGAATCGAAATGTTCAGTATGTTCGGGAGAAACGCTTCTGTGGTTTTGTTATCGAATCACGTCGATGACAAACGGAAGGGAAGATACAGGAAGGATATGAGTCATGAGATGTCCAAATCGCATTCAAACATTTGATTCATTTTTGATTTGAGAAGAAAATTGAAGAAGAAGAAAGGAAGTGGTTCGGTTATAATGATGCATCATCATGCATTCCAGAACCAATTCATTCATATTTCGTCATTTATTGCTGCTCTTTACAACACGATCGTTTGATCCACAATTATTCACTGCAGAATTCATTGACGCTCGGCAACGTCAGAGGATCTTTATTGCTGACTTAAAATAGACTCAGGAGGCGATGTGCATCTCGATAACCAGCCATCCTCTGTCTGCTGAAGAGAATGTTGATGCAAAGTCCACTTCCCAGGAACCCATCACCTTAATTTTCATGATAGACATGGATCTCTGGGTCACTAGGCTGTGGTCAGTGATGAAGTCGGATGGATAATCGAAATTTTCCGAAAGTGCAAATTCACAGGGTGATCAACAAGATTTGCACTGGTCGATAAACAGTGGAATAAATGATTAGCGGCAACGCAAATGTTGATAAGCCATAATAAGCTTGTCAATAACTGATAACTGGGGTTGACTGATTCATCTGTGTGTGTGTGCAATCAGAAACTATCCTTAAGTTCGGTACTTCCTATCGAAAAATCTTCCTGTTCATTTTTCATTTAACTTTCCCCTCAACACTCAAGCATCCTACACTTCCTGCTTCATGTGATACAGCAGCTTTTCATTTAAGGGTCTGTTCAGAATCACATGAAAATGAAAAGGAAGACGGTTGAATGCTGATAGTGTATAAAGAAAATGCGAGTTTGTGCGTTTGATATGCTGTTTGTTTAGGAATGTGAACGCATCGTGTATAAATTGTTATCACCGACACAGTATTCAACACAGATCTGAACAACACACATTCTTTGCTTGTATCGATGATGCATGCATGCATAATACATACTTCTGTAGACAACAACACAAGCCGATTTGTTGTGTTCTGATTATGATATGATATGATTCAATTCCATTGAACTGATGCAGCCGTTGTAAACGCTCTTAACCTGATGTGGAATCGCTGAAATCATCATGACAGTGATCACCTATGGCGTATATGATCCGACCCAATAAAGCCATTGTATCTGCTTGCTTCAGCGCAGTCCTCATCCCCTGCTTTCTAACACTGCTTGTTATTTGTTTCAGAAAAGCAAAACCGTATTTGTTCCGAATTGACCGTCTCGGCCAACGCATAATGTTCTTTGGAAGCACACAATTGCCAGTCATGAAGAATATAGTGAACGAATGTTCACAACACGAACGTATTTGTTAGTTGTACGATCTGTGGGAATGAATGTCTATGAGTGTATTGCATCTTATATTTGCATTAGTGAGGGAACGAATAATACCAATGAAGCATCATCATTGTTATTGTGCTTTTTATAAATATCCTATGCACTAAATAGACAATACAACGAAGTATGATACAAAAGAATTTGTCTTTATCAACTTTGGTGATAAAGTAAAAGTACCTAATCTAAATCTAATCAATTAATTCAATCAATTACAACTTATAACGAAGTTAAATGGGTGTACAGATGAAACAGACATCATTCTTGTGTTTTTGAAGATATGGTGATCAAGAGATAACATAACGTTGGTTTAAATTCTATTAGATCGGTGCGATCAAAAGATGCGATCGGGGTGGGCAAGGACAGTAAGCCGCATCACCACCTGGAAGTCCATCTACTCCTTTAGCTCCGATCTTGCCATCCTCTCCAGCTTGTCCTTGTTTGCCTGGTGCACCGATCAGTCCCACTGGACCTTGCTTTCCAGTCGCTCCTACCTTACCATCAACACCTGGATTCCCGGCAGGTCCCGGCGGTCCTTGTGGTCCTTTCGGTCCACGTCTCCCTTTACCTTTTCTTCCATCCTTACCAGACTCTCCTTTATGGCCCGCAGCACCTGCTGGGCCAACCGGGCCAATATCACCAGCTGGACCAACTGGGCCCACAGGTCCTATTTTACCCGCAGGTCCAGCAGGTCCCGGTTTTCCATCTGGTCCAGGTTCACCTTGCGATCCATCAGGTCCCAATTCACCTGGAGGTCCGAGTGGGCATTTGAAGCAACCGTTGTCAGCCCTAAGACATGGATTAGTAGGTAGTGCTGGTGGACCATCTATTCCAGGTGTTCCACGAGGTCCTGGTGCTAAAAGTGCTCAGTTAAGTGATCGTTGGGAAAATCTCAAAGTCCTTCTGGATTTTCACTACCAGAGTTATGGTCTTCTCGCGAGCTTACTTATAATCATTATCAAACAAAGAATATAACGACAAACAACTCACGTCCTTCAGGTCCAGGTTCCCCAGCCGGACCAGGTGGTCCTTGTGGACACTGTGGCTTCATCGTTTCGCAATGACAAAACGACGGCAGTCCAGCAAAATTCTGCCGTTTCTTACGGGAGAGTGCAGCTTTGAAAGCATTTTGATGCGGCCTCTCTTGAGGTGCAGTCAACTGCGTTTGTATATCGATCATTAGTGACCATGCTGAATCTGTATTAACACGAAACGCTTGTACTTGTTGAATCACTTCGTTATGAACAACGTTTATTGCTGAGTAGAAGGTTGGTATCATTAGAGTACACATCAACGTCGTAATACAGCTGCACAACACCGCGAAATACATCAACACACGAATCTCGTTCATTGTCTCCGAACGAATTCAAACCATCCGATAAAAATGACAAGAAACCACTCCAATCTACTTATATATCGCCGTGTTAACTGATTGAGGTAACACTGAGAGAATCAAGAACAAAACAAGTTAGTTCATCATCAATCCCCACCTGCATTCTGATCTGCTCGTTGTCAAGTCCTATTATTATCCAAATTCGATGTTTCAATTTCATGACAATTCCCATCTCACATATGGACAAAAACATTGCTGTCATCGAGTGAACTCAATCAGTGAATTGATGCAATGCAAAGGGTCATTTCGTTTTCAAAAGCAGGACAACTGATGCGATTGATGATTTTGAAAAAAAATATGTGACACAATTTCTTCTTTTGTTACACAACCATAAAATCACATGTTTCGCTCAGAATCCTTTTGCAAAAAACGCACCACTCAAAAGATGCTCGTGAATTTTATCGTTTGCAATTGAACATTTCTCATAGTAAGTTGGCAAGAACTTTCAGAATAACTCACGATTTATTGTTCAAATTCATCACTTCGTATTTATGACATTATAAAATCTGTTTATCATATTTCATTATTAAAATTTTCGCAAAATTCATATTCATGTTAAAGTATTATTAAAAATTATAATGAATTTCAAAAAAATTCATAGTTTTACCGAGCAAATATTTTACATTTCTTATAAACGTATGTATGTGAAAGCATCAAATTTTCTCGTGAACTGATAAAATAAAAATTGAAAATGCACTTGAGCACATGAAAAACGATGAATTTAAAACGTTCAACAAAGAGATCAATCAATAATAACAACTCCAATGCGATTGCGTTCCAATTCCAAATTTCTTATACGCACTCGCACAGGCGTATTCACCTTAAAAAAACAACTCTGTATTGTTCATTTCAGCTGTGCTCAAATGGAAGTTCGGAAAATGAAATGAGAAACTAACGGGTGGAGGGATTGGAGGTAGTGTGGACTGATGTGCTAAAGCGTCACACCCAACGCCAATATCAATGAAAACACCGAACTGAACATGATTCACAACCACTCCATTCAACACTTGATCAACGTGCAATGAATCTACTTTCATAACATCACTCTGAAACTGTCATTTCTTCATTTTAAGACATTTCATAGACGATGCACTCACAGAGCCCGAATGCGTCGTCTTAATTGACGAAACTGTCGTCATCGTTTAATACTGCAATTAGAAACATATTCATGCTTAAAAAACATTTCAAAACCGAACCAAAAGTGCGGGAGGATTGGCTGTTAGCACAGGTCTTGTAAGGAGTTCCCATACGAGCGTCCATTCTGAACCTCGATCACGTATTTCTTTCTCAGCTGATAACAACTTTTGTTTCACTGTTTCAGTACCAATCTGCGACAAGTCACAACCGATTTGCGTCATCATACTGTAACAAATCAGAAACCATTATTGAATTCAAGATGGAGAATTATTTTGAGATGCTTCAATTCTAATAGAATAGACACTTAAATGAATGGTTTTTGAATGTACTTGCTTTTTAGCAATATGATAACTTTCAGGGTGAACTGGTGTAGAGTCAAGTGGATTCGATGGGTGCGACGATGCAATTTTACGTTTCTTTTTCGACGGTTCACTAGCCGACGATTGTGAATCACTAACATAAATGAATAAAAAGCCAGCACACTGCTCAAAACTTTTCGGTCCAATACCACTGATTTCCTGCAAAAAAATAAAAATACTTTCACGATATTAAGTACTGATTGAATAAAACTTCACCGCATACACAGCATAGAAGATTACGTCCTGATAAAATGAACGTAAGCATAAAAAAGTCCACGTGTAGAGATGTTCGTCGTCTATCTCAGTTCTCTTCAACGCGTTTGATGAATACAACAGAGTAATCATGTTTTCGAAGTACTGCGTTAATATTACAGATCAAGCATTCCCGCAATAACCAAACAACTAAGTACCTACCTTGAGTTCTTCCCGATTTCTGATTTTGCCGTTCTCTTGACGATATTTCACAATGCTAGCCGCAGTTTTCTTGTTCAGTCCAGAAACTCTTCTGAAAGCACAATGAATAATGCAATAGAGCACTTAAAAACTGATCGTGAGGAATAAATCATAAAATTGGAACTTTCCTGAGCACATCCTTGCAGTGAAAATTTTCATTGATTACAATTAAAAAATGAATTCAGTACAGAGCATATGCCAGAGATCGAGTCTCGTATCAAAAGCAGTGCAGCGAACAGCATCAATAAGAACCAAACTAACTGTAAAAGTTGCGCAGAAGCGACGTTCACGTCCACACCAACACTACTAACACACTCACGAACAACAACATCCAACATCTCATCCAAGTGCTTCTCATTCACTGAATGCTGCAATTTTTGTTTCAGATCACACACTCAGACTGATGGATGCTTCAATTATAAACATAAAACCAACCTGATAACTTCCAACTCCAAGATGTTTTGGCGCAATTTTAATATATTCCGATACTGGATCGATAACACGTCTCGCAAGAGACACTGAAAGTGATTCACATCATTGCTTGAGATTTGCTGACTGATCACTGTAGGAACACAAAAACCACCACCACAAAAAACAATACCGGCACTTCTGATGTTAATATCAATATCTGGCAATTCCTTTGCAGCCAATTCAGTTGCACTATAGATGGATGCACCGCACTCCGATATAACACTGAAATTATTTAAATTCATTTGTTTTGACAAAACATTTCACCTTTCACTTGAATTAAAGAGTCATGTTTTATTTTGCTGATATTCTTTGTGAATGTTAAGAGTCTTATCTGAACAAATTTCGGGATGCGTTTAAAAACTACGATTCGTTAACAATTCAACATTTGACATCAGTTTATAATGTTTTGTATAGTTTACGAGAAGAAAAGGCAAATTTTAATGAAGCTGTTGAAAGAGACCAAAACTTCACGGTAATTGGTGCGAATATATTGCGTTTGATAAGGGAAGCGATAGCGCACTGCGTTGGTCGACTCGCCGTACCGTTCCCAACGGCAATCACCAGTGATGACGAATCGCATTTCTGCACCAAATTGCTGACGATTCTTTCAGCTTGTTCGTTCATCGTCCAGCTGTCATCCTCTTTCGTCTTTCTACTTTGTTTCATCAGATAAAAAACACCCGTATCAATCAGTTCACCTGAATTACGATATAAAGTCATACTCGATGCAATATATATAGTTTGATCAAGTGATCTATTTTAAAAATGCTCCCAAAGAATGCTGAATATTAAAATTTTGCAAATAAGTATGACTTTATGAGCATTCATGATGCTTAACTGAAGCCTCCTCAATGTATAGCATCTGTTGCTTATTCAGATCCCTTGATTCGGATTAAAATCCATCTTGAAAAAACAACCAACCATTAGCGGCCACAAGAGCACATTTACAACCGTTCGCATAACCGGGGTCGATAGCCAATACAGGCCGACCTTTAATTGGTTTTGTTAGCAGTAATTCACGAACATTCTTTGCGAAATAGTCAATCGCCGATCGTTCAGCTTTGTTCAGAAGACGTCTTCTTTAAATGGAATTGTTTCATTGCCGGAAGATAAAAATCAAAAAAATCATTGACTATAATGGAAGAACTGAATTAACGAACGATCTCGACTGAAGAATCACAGCTTATAAAATGAACATAGATGACAGCATCGAATATAACTGATATGAATGAATAACGAATAAGAATCGTATGAAAAACAAACTTGACATTCCGTTCAATGGATGGTATCAGAAATCGATTCGTTGAATCTCGAATAATTTTTTGCAAAAAACTAAAATGTGATGAATTGACTTTGAGATGTTTGGCCGGATGGTGTCGCTCAATATCTGCGTCAATATGCACTTTCCAATTTATGATATTCTTTGATGAAGCTCTCTCCAGTGCTAATACCTAAGCATGAGGCATTGATTTGATAATGAAATGCCATACAACTCGTACGATTCTATTGCAAAGTGATGAAAGATGAAGTTATTCGGAGATGTTCATTCGATTATACCTGATAGGGTTTAACAGAACGTGCATCACGATTGAAGTCAGTGTAGAGTTTGAAATGATCAATCAAATGAAACTCTTTATCTCCTTTCTTCATCGACTTCGCTTTCTTGGTTAGCGTTGATGTAACACGCAGTTTTATACCCATAAAGTTATTCATCTCACTTCTTAAAGACAAACCCAATATATACGCATGTCAACGATGTTTGCACTGAACCATAATTGATATGTAATGAGTCTGATTAATATGCTGATATCATGCCCGTACTAAAGTTCCGAAGTAAGAAAACTGTGCTTGTTCAAACTCGGACTGATTATGAATTCATGTGCACGGGATTTGTTCCACGGGTTCATGGTAGGAAGATCCGATACATACCATATATAGCAAATGCGATGAAATGCAACCCAACTATTAGAAGCTTTCGATACATAACAGTTTGCGCCAGAAATAATTCAACCAAAAAATGAGTGCAAATAAATCTTCCAAAAATTTACACTTTTTGAATGAATGCTTGCGTTTGTTCCATTCGATGAACATCATTCGACAAGTAATTCAGCATCTGCGTTTCAATTTTGTGCACAGAGTTCAATTCTTCTGTAATTGATAATTCATTTTGAAAGATGCCAATATTTTCCGATTGAAAACATTAATTAATAAACTAATGGAGTGAATACCATCTTGAATGAAATATTTAATAGGTATCTAATATACTCCTGCTACGGAGCCGTTTTCAACATGTTTATTCGATAGATAGAATTAAGTTTGCTTATCCGACTAATCGCTGACAGTGATTAGTCGGATAAGCAAAGTTAATTCTATCGCAAACTTTTTAGACCCTTTGCAGGCAACTAAAAAGCAGTTGACCTCAAGAGACTTTTTTCGAATATCATTTTAGTTACTCGCATTGATTTCGGTAATACAACATACGAAATTACGAGACATTCCAAGATTGCGTTCTCATTCATGCTTCAATTAACCACGGATACGAATTAACCTCAAAACGACCATGCAAGATTGACATAATTTTGAAAATGTCGATGTCACAAATTTGACATCAATTAATATTCAATAGCAAACACTAGTTATGTGAACATAAAAGTAACCTTTGTTGGGAACTACATACTGACTGAAGTTAATGAATTCGCCACTTAACATTTTCCGACATATTGTGTCCACACCCAAATCACTAAATGAACGCATTCACATCACATCGTAAACAAAAAGATCACTACCATTCATTAGAATCCATTTAAGTTTCGCTAAAATCAGTCATTTCGCGATAATTTTCAAGTTATGCAGTGGAGCGTGATATTTTGATGAATGAAGTAATGCATAAACCAAAACGAATATCTCAAACGACAACTCTTACGTTGCTCTTGACGCTAACGTCCCTTTTTTGGTTTTTTTGAACGGTTCAAACAGTGTATCCATCTCACTGATATCCATTGTCGTTGACAGTAAACGTTTAAGATTCACTTTCTGATATCTATCCTCCACTTCATTTTCAACTCGTTTCATCATCTTTTCAGCTTTCATTTTCACTGCTCTTAAAACATGCTCATTTATATTATCATTTCCATATGAACCTTATGAACCAATTCCTAGTTTTTCAATTGCCGTTAACAACTCATTTCACCTGATTGATCACTGAAATATAGGCGTATCATAAGGATTATTGCCACTGTCATGAAAAATAGTACTGCACAAACACTCAGTTTCATTGCTGTTGAATGTTCCCAACAAGAAAACGAAAATGCCTTAAGAACTTACTTCGCAGTGGTGAACGCATCGAATGCATGCCTCAAATCATCCGGACTTGCATTATCAGTTAGATGCCGTCTGTAACGAGCAATAAACGCTATCTCATTACCATCTTCAAATAACTTCACCAAATTACGCGAAATATCCCGAGCGATTCCCAACTGAAGATTCTTTCTTAATTCAATTCCATGCATGCATGTTTATTTTCAACATTTCATGGCACTTCTGTCAATGAGCTAGCTCCCAGTTCGCTCAAAATGAGCAAAAATTTTTCCAACTCCAAAATCTCTCATAAGAAGCTTATTATCTGCCTCATTTGATTATATCGTATCTCTCTTTTGCTGTATTTTGTCTCATCCCTTCTCTCACTTGTGCGATATGGCGTTTTCGTTAAGCGTCTGCACAGGTGCAACATTTCTTGTGATGAATGCATCACTATGATATTAAGTTCGGTTTATGACTTCAATGGCCCTAGAGAGAGGGTCGTTGGGCTCAGGTTTCTTGGTGGCCCGGAAGAGGGCCATTGGATTTAAGGTATGCTGTTCTATTATATGGGGTGCATATCTTTTCATTTCACGCCGAATATCACAATAAGTGTGTCGTTCCAAACACCAGTGAAAGGACAGCTGGAATACCTCCTTCGGTGATAAACGACTACCTTCCAGAAATCTACCACCCAAATACCCAATCGTCCTCGTACAGCGCTATCGATATACCCTACTTCGTCTACATTCCGCCAGCCTCATCTCCCCACCACACTCACAAACTAGAACAGCACTAAAGCCATGCAGTCAGTATAAGCATGCCTGACCTCTGTGGACATTAAATTTAAATGGATTACTGTAATCCTCGACATTCAGGTGAATGATGCATTCTGAGCATTGACCACTAACAATTCTGTTGCATTCTATAGTGTTCACACTATCTCCAACTTGTCTTTCTCTCTGCCTCTCCATCCTCTCCATCGAAAAAAAACCTCTCAACTGCTAGACGGATATGGTGAGCAATATGCGTGATGTTCGCGATAGAAGCAGAAGGAAAATTGATGTGAGAGAGTCCTCTCTCTCGGACTCAGAAAAATTTTTGCTCATTTTGAGTGAGCTTGGAGTTTATCGACAACAGTGCGTATTTCATTACTGAACAATATTCTTAATACCACTACAATAAAACAACCCAATAAATTCCAAGCTTTTCTTCATAATTAAACTTGACCGGTATGAATGTGCTACAAGATTCTCGCTGAAAAATAAAATTACCTCAGCAGAGATGAAATCGTCTGCTGTCCATTTCACCAAAGACGTCTCTTTATCATCCATCGAATAAGTGTAATTGATCAAAACAGCGATGAACCATCAACACAGTTAGGATCAAAACGTCTGTTCCACTGAAATTTCACAGCACAATTATAAATGATGTTGGTGAATAAACGACAATCACTACTTCATGGGAATGGGAATATATATGTGTGTGTGTTCGTTTCGTCATTGTGCGAGCTGTAGTGTAACCGTTGGCGAGTGTACATCAAGGCTTATATACAAAACCACACTCGTTTGCGTATTTCGTCCCTAGTATGTGCAAGGGCGTGCACAATTTGACTATTGCAGTCAGTTTTGGCTCTCCTAAATGCACTCAATTTCTGCCCTTCTTTCTCCCTATTTGGTTCACGTTCTCCTCCTTTACCGATCCAAGCGACGGGGATTCATTTCAGGAAAAGACAAAAGAGGAGTTCCTGGCGAACGAAGGAGGCTAACTGCACAGAAAAGATTCTCCGCAGGACGGATAAAACTGGAACACCCAACCGAATGAGTTCACTGATTGAATGAATCTCTACCGCAGTGACTGAACACTGCATTCGTTGGTCAAGATTTTATTCGCCTAATACCGAATAATTAAAATCATCAGCACATGGAAACACAACTAGATCGAAATCTTATTTGTGTTTCTTAACGATTGTATTTCAAAATATATTTGCATTTTCTTTCAAATTTATTTTGAAATCACATGTACTTTAGTAATTCAACGTGAACTTCATTTACGATGGCACGTGGTCTTGATCGATCCTTATGATATGTACTCAAATGCGATAATCTTACGCTAGAAGACTGAAATGTTGGCTATTTTTTTGCGATAAGACTCACTTGACCACACCGTCACTATCATGAAATAGTGCTTGAGAGATGAGTAATGAATCTACTCGATTCTTTCAAAAATGAATTCAAAGCAATCTGAAAAACTATATGCCTACTTCAACAATTTTTTAATTTGTCCTTTTTGCACTGTTGAAATACTGGAAACGGTAGCGAAAATATATTTATTAGCAATAAAACAAGCATATGTATGCAATGAAGTGGGCAAAAGGACACCATTGCTGAACGATTGGTCATGACTTGTTAGTTCAACGAAGACACGAGCAGAGAGATGACTGGATATAAGAAATTTGAAATGTATGTACAATTTAAGAGATGAATTTTCCAGCTGGAAATTTGTTATGAGCGAAAAACAACAAAACAATAAACGTAAAGTAATTAAATGTCAATAATTGAAAATAAATATTTCAAACGTGCAGAGAACATGCAAAGAGTGTTCAAGACGTCTGAGTGGTGATCACTTGTGGCTGATATTCGTACGATGATCAACGCATATACGATCGATAAGATCAGCCACCAAAACCATAAAGCGTTCTTCCTTGACGTTTCAGTGCATAAACGACATCCATTGCAGTGACGGTCTTGCGTTTCGCGTGCTCACAATATGTGACTGCATCGCGTATAACATTCTCGAGAAACACCTTCAAGACACCACGCGTCTCTTCGTAGATGAGTCCAGAAATACGCTTCACACCACCTCGACGAGCCAAACGACGGATGGCCGGTTTGGTGATTCCTTGAATATTGTCCCTTAGCACTTTACGATGACGTTTCGCACCACCTTTACCAAGACCTTTACCTCCTTTGCCCCGTCCTGACATCTCGCTGTCACCAACTTACTTACAGCTTCAATTACACAACAACAACAACAACAATAATAGTGCAACACACTCTCTGTTTGCTGGCTGTCCCATACACACCGCTCAAATCGATTTCTCAAGCGTTGTTTGTACTTGAGAGACAGACGACCGCTTAGCGACTCGCTTTTAGCTGATATTTTAGCGGCGATAGTATTTTATGATTGGATGGCAAGAGAATTCGATGCAACGACAATTGATTGATATGAACAAGTGTGTGCGCGATGTTGATGATTTGCATCGGCTTATTGCGTGTGTGTAAAGAGGGCAAATAACACGTTCTAGAGGTAGGTGATTGAATAAAGCCAAATGGAAACTTTGTCATGCCTCAATTGCATCTCGTTATCCCAGTTACAATTCTTCATTTTACCGCAGCTTACTGGCATCAGCTGTGCTCTGATCTAATACAGTCTTCACATGGTTTCATGATGAAAAAAATATTTATACAATGAAGATTACATTTAAAAGCAAACATTATCATTAGTAGATACACGATCAGCTCAAAATTATAAATCGACTGCAAGTCGAACAAAAAAACGAAGAAACTACTGAAAATTTCAAAGTAAAAGTAAGGAGTAGTTTTTCTTTAATTACATTCTTCAACATTATATACAGAGATTGGGACACAAAGAACAACTCGAGGAGATTTGTGAGTATGTGTTTGGTTTTGGATGGAATGAAATCGAAAGGAAGGAACAGATGGCTATTTAGAGCTGGTATATTTGGTGACAGCTTTGGTACCTTCAGAGACAGCATGCTTTGCCAATTCACCGGGTAGTATGAGTCGAACGGCGGTTTGAATTTCACGAGATGAAATTGTTGAGCGTTTATTGTAGTGGGCAAGACGACTTGCTTCGGCGGCGATTCGTTCGAAGACATCGTTAACGAATGAATTCATAATGGACATTGCTTTTGAAGAAATACCAGTGTCTGGATGAACTTGCTTGAGAACGCGGTAGATGTAAACCGAATAGGATTCTCTTCGTCGAACGTGTTTCCTCTTCTCACCTCGTGGTTTCGCCGATTTCGCTGCTTTTTTGGCTCCTTTCGCTGATGGCTTCGGAGGCATTAGGTGTTGATTTTTTTGAATTAGTAAATAATGAATATGGTTGAAATATGAGGAATTGGAGAGCGTAGAGTGCTGAGCAAGTAAACACACAAATGAACACTGCACGAGCGTGAATGGGTGAAAATGGCTTGGATTAAAATTGTATTGATCGAAGATGTGAGCACTCTGCTGACAGCTATGGCACGCCCTTTCTCATGAAGTAGAATTTCGGTATATTCAACTACTGACAATGAAATAATTTCGGCTTTCTGTGGTGAATGTTGTTTGTGGATGCAAATTACGGAAAATTTGATCTCGAGAGTATGAGAATGACTTGCATAAGAACAACGTGCATTCCAAAACATCAACAATGCTCAACTGAACATCCATTAAAAAAAGGAACAAAACACTTGTTAGTAATAAATTTATTCGTGAAGAAACGAAAATGTAAACACAACAAAATACAAAATTATCACAATCGCCACTCTACCCGTGCCATTCACATCAGACTAATCATACCTCCAAACCCGGACTGTACGAACAAATCAGCTTCGAATGAATCATTCTAATATTTGCGTTTGGAAGTAATACAACAATTAGAAAATTGTTGAATGAAACGCATACTGGTAAACTGCATTAAACTGCATGTTAATCAGTCGGATAACAGTTGACTTTCCAACTTCAACCTTTCTAACTTCAGCATGATTGCAGGTGGCGAATAACAGACGTATGCAATGTCACCGTATTTGTGTATTGCAGAAGCTTGAAGTAAATATAAGAGTTTGCTTTGATGTCTTCAACAAGACAACGCACCACAAAAGTAACTAGACGAAGAAACCAAACAACGATCGCTATGTACGGCTGCAAAAGTTGCTCTGAAACCGTTGTTCATAAAACCTTATGACCAGTTGTGGACAACGTTCCTTGACTATACTGGCGGATACGACATCTGGTTCTTCACAGCCTTTCCATTTGATCAGCAAATCCATCGAACCATCCTTTGAATGAACCGCACCGATGATTTCTTGAGGTTCTAGACCTGTATAACGAACGGATGAATATGCAATGGTACGAAGATTAACACTTATACAAATGCCATGTAGTTGAATAATTCAACGAAATATGATGCAATCAATCAGATCAGAGCAGTTGAAATGAACACGAGAAATCGACAACTTAGGCATATCACATACCGCGATCGAAACCATTGGATAGTTCGTTTTCATAACGTTTCCGTTTCAGATTCATCTTCTTTTCTCGCAATTCGTATGCCTAACAATGACTATTCGTTAATAAATAAACTAAACCATCTGTCACATGTGTACTTCATTCGCTACACAAATGCTTTTCAGTGTTTTATTGGACGCAGTCTCAATCTCGAACGATAACACTCCGACTGCAGTGGTTGAAGATGCACGACAACTGATAAAGTACATTTTACAAAGAGCATCAAACCTTTTGGTTATTAGAGAGCGAAAGAAGAACCTGGATCAATTCCGGGCAATCTAAATTGTTTTCTGGTTCCCACGTGTTCTCGGAGTCGGGGAATCCTTTCCACCTCAGGAAATATTCAACAACGCCGTTGCGAATGCGTTTGTTGATCACTTCTTCCACTATGTATTCGTCATTCTTCAAATGAGCAAGTAAATACGACCGATCACGATCATCTTTGAAGAGGATATAAACTCATCTTCTTAATTCAACTTTGCTAATTTCATTTCAATCGCTCTGCTTCCTGCTACTTTCTATGCCTAACTCTCGCGTCCACATACAACAAAACGCTCTCTGGGCGACAGCACCCTTTGTATATATATATATATATATATATATATATATATATATATATATATATATATATATATATATATCGTCGATAATCGCTTACTCCAAGATCCTTTCTCGGGCGAAGTTCCATCGTTTCAGAGAGGTCGAACGCGTCGGCGTCGAAACGTAAGAGTGGCTTGAGTTGGCCCACTGTAAGCCTCAACCTATAAACTGGAACAAAGCACAGCCTAAACCCCAACCTGAAGTCCGCTTATCCCCAAATGAAATACACGCTCAGCCTGAAATAAAAACACCAGCAAAGTGTCGGTGAATGCAGCCAGATACTGCCAAAGCCACAGTCAGTATAGAACTGACGACCTCATAATCGCTAGTCAGGAACGCTAACCACTGAGCCATCCGATCAGGGCACATGATGGGAGGGGCACACGAACACTTCGCCAAGTATGAATAGAGTGGCACTCTGCCAAGTTTCACCAATGGTATTGGTAATTGGTAGTATTCGGAAATGTGAATTTCTTACCCAGTTAAGATGAAACAATATAAGCGAAGGACACATGCCTCCTTAGCATATATATCAACACATGTCCAGAATATTCAAATCACATTGCTGCATCGCATTTATTGCGTTGTTTCCTTGCAGCACATTGTCATAGAAATAGCAAATTTAAAGATTTTAAAGCCCATTGTCTTACACTCATTTGAGTGACTGGTCGCTGGAGTCCTCATATCACCCGGAACGTAAATGATAGAAGACACGGAACATGTTTATATGTTCATTTCATGTTGCGAATGCGTTGCAAATGAAAGTGAACAGAACTTTCATTTTTACTCTCTTAACGATCCAACGTTCCCGTTACGGGAATATGATGAAAAACCAGAAAAGGAACGCCGAGTTTCAGAGGAATTAGGTTTACATCCGTATCTGTTTTCAAACGAGTAAATTATAAAGAGCCGAACTTCTAATTTACTATTAGTTAATTCTAACTCTCATCTTCAAAGAGTTAGTATGATCGTCATGTGTGAACGTCTACCCAATATTATTAATATGATTATTCATCAATCAATCAGACAAGCATTCATAATTTTGCGGTTTTTCCGAAGAACAATTGAGTTTTCATATAGCATTGTATTCAGTGCACAGTATTTATGAAGTCATTTAGCTGTTTTCGACGAGCACATATGTCATCAATTGCCAAGCAGCAGCATTAAAATTCACATTGACTGGAACGTGTACTCGTATGCGGCCAAGTCATGGTGATCTTTGATCGCAACGGCCATTTAATGAACTGATCGGTTTCGATGTAAAGTCGTTTTGTGAGTATGTTATAGCTGGATTTACTCAGATCGATAGACACAGCTTTACCATTGATTGTAGCTTTATGAAGATCAGGAAAGTAATCGTAACCAATTATGTCGATTATATCAAGTGATGGTATTTTGAGCGAATCCTAAATGATCGTGTTTGTATTATGCAAGAGATCAGTAATAGCTTTCGTATATATAAAGCACTATTCAGTCACTAAGAACACCAGCGTTAGTTCAAAAGTGTGAATGTAACCAAAAAACCTACTACGTTATGAAGTACTGTAATATATAACGCGGCTCGGTCATCGGTCACAACAAAATCCAGTTGCCAACTGCTATAGTTATATGTGGATATGTCATCGATAATGCTTTCACCGTCATCCCAATAAAGTTTTCCCGTTGCAATGCCGGCTTCATCGTAATCTGCAAGAGCCGAAACTTTCCGGTTTTCATTAGAACGATCAGAGCGAAGAGCTGTATGCACTGCTTACCGAGGGGAATAAGAATTTCGAATGGATTCTGACGAGAGGTAGTTGTCGTTGTATTGGGTGCTTGTCGAGGGATAATTACACCACCTGAAAATAATCTACTCCGTCACTGAAACAACAAGTTAACCAATTGCTAGGGCAACTGATCTATAGCTTGATATCACAGAAAGATGACATTTTGAGATGGAATAAGAAAGCATAAGCACACCTCTCACAAAAACTGGGATTAGCTCAGTGGTCAAGGCACTGAATCGATTTAACCCCGGACGGATTTTGGAACCATAATCAGATGAACGTACTGAATACCACGTTGCATTTGTGGGCAGATATGCGGATACCGTCGATACTCCCTAAATTCAAAAATTAAACATCGAAATCATCCAAAACCGTAACCATGTCAAGTATTATTCACCTGCTCAAGAACAGGAACAATCATCATCCCAGATCCCCACATAAATTGAAAGCTGAGTTCGTAGGTTTTTGGATCAGACGGAAATTCAAAGAAAATCGGTCGTACCACTGTTCCACCATACAGAGACGCTTCAAAATGTAAACTGAAATGAATTATATTAATTGCTTGAATACAAATGTTATCTCATAGCGACATCCTTACCTGTATAAATAAGGCAGATAATGATATCTGAACAAATTGGCGATGCGTGTCGCAGTCGCTACAGAAGGCCATTGTGCAGGGTCTTGTGGTGGAGAAGTGTCATCGTTATGATTCCTGAATAAGTTTTTCAGGCAATTTGCAGTGACCGCTCGGAACCGAGAACGCATGTTTGAAATGATAATGAATGAACCGAGTATACATCACTGTTTGGATAGGAAACATTGTGAATAGCAGAATGATCGCCATTCACCTGGAAAACGAATGGAATGCCCCTAACTGCTGCCATCGTAAGCACAACTCCTCATTCGTGGCTCCAATGAATCCACAAATATCGGAGCCCACATACGGAATTCCGAACAGATTAAATTCTTGCACACCTATTACCGACGTTCGGAGATCAGCCCAATGAGCACTGTTATCTCCCAGCCAATGACCTGCATAATGACCGAGGGACGGGTATGAAGATCTGTAATACTTTGCCACAGAAATTGATGAAAACAATAAATTTTATTCACATTCAATTGAATTGGCAGTGATCTGATCTAATGCAGCGTGCATTGTCGAAAAATCGAACACTGCGAATGAGAATAAAACATTGTTTTCGTGATGAGTGTTCTAATAAACCTTGATATAATCACGCCTCGTCTCCCGGTTGCCTCATGAATAGCTTTTCTTGTTGCGATTGCTTCAGAAAGACCGTACAAATTTTTGGTATCGTATACTCGTTGTGTGCCTCTGTTGCTTAATGCCAACATACAGATCGTTTTTGTTGATAGACTCTGCAACTGGGCGATTATCATTACAATGCTTGTCGTTTATGCACAACTGAACTGCAGCAGCATCGTTTTACAGTCAAACGCTTCGTCACTGAACAATCAAGTAAATGTTTCGGTTGGTAAAGCAAATGCAATCAGCAATGTTCGCTTGAAGTTCTCACACCTTGAAGTAAATTTTATTCCTATTATAGAAAAAATGAGAAGGCGAATCATTAACCAAAAAGTGTACATACAGTACAATTGGAATGGTGCACAACTTCTCGTAGAAATTAGTGAATAGTAACTGGTATGTGAACTTACACCATAATTAAAATAGTACACATTGGCAGTTTCGAATGGTGGTTTGTCGAATTCTGAATCACTTCCACTCAATGGACAATGCAGTGATTGCAAATCAGTTACATCATTCAGTCCAAACGATCCTTCATTCGTACGAAAATTGGCTGGTTCGTTCATATCGATCCAAATGCCATCGAATGCCACCTGACGATTGCACGTTGTGAATTGCCAACGAATACTGCCAATGAAACTATCACTTTTCCATCCATTACTTCATAATATACATTCGCCTGTGAACTCCGAAACGAAATTTTTCATAAGGTATCGGAATTGATTTGAGATTGAAAAATGAATCGTCAGGATTAAGCAGCATTACTGTCTTATGGAATAGTTTGAACTCGTTAATCCACCATTCAGCAGTTGCATTATGTGGATCTAAAAAATCCGGAAAAGCTGTATGTCGGTCGGGCCATACGAGACCAAGCATTATCTGAATATTTTATGATTAGTGGTGATTCGTGCTTAATCGCTAGTTAAAGTGGATGATGAAAGCAGTTTAAAGTGTCCTCGAAAAATTTCACAATTCTACTGCATACCTTCGTGTTTTTGACGAGTGGATATAGCTGTTGAATCGAACGCGGTACTTGGTCGAAATTTTGCCATTCAATGAAACTTGCATTCTGCAAGAAAGATTTATTTAAAACTGTTCTTTTAGCATCTATGATTAATAATTCAGTGCTGTTCTATGAAAGAATCTGAAATGCGATGAAGTTGCTTGAAGAGAAACGTACCATTTTTAAGGCACGTTCGAAGGTGGGATAATCAACTTGAATGGCTGGATCGAAAATCAAATTGAGATGAAGACCTTTCCGATGCAGTTCGTCAGCGTACTCACCGAACGCTTGCCACTTCTGAACGATTTTTTTCTGACTGGCAAGCGAAAATCAAGATTCAAAAATCGAAAATCAAGGTATTTCATGATCAGGAACCGGGAAAAAATGAACATCTAATTCATCAGCATATAGATGAGAATGGACGGCATTTTCGAATATTTCTGCAACATGACAAAATTCAAAATGAACCACTTACATCACCCAATGTAAAGTCTTTATATCGGTCCATATAATCAATGTCTGCATAAGCCACGTCGATTGGAATGCCATTATCTTGAACTCTTTCAACTGTCTTTTTAACATCATCAAGATCCTTATATCCAAAACGACAAAGCTGAACGGATGGCAGTTTCTAATGAATGACGTTAACAAAAAAAATGACCAAAAGAGATCTAATCAACACAATAGCTTTATACCTGAAAACCAAGCGCGAAATAAGCTGGTAACATAGGTGTACCAATAAGAGCAAGATATTGTTGTATCACTTGCTCAGGTTCAGGTCCAGGAAAGAAATAAATGTCGAGTATTCCACCAATCGTCCGATAAACCAAATGTGGAGCAGGACCTGTGGTAATCTCCTAGAAATTGTTTCGACAGTATCATTCCATCAGGTATATAAATACTTAACAAATGAAATCAGTAAAATGTAGAAACATTCGCCTTTCAGTGATAAGCATCACATGAAATCAAGAATACGATAACGCATCCGTAAACCTGGGCAGATATCAACATTGCTAAAATAAAGTCATTGTCAGTTCTTCCTTATTGAACGCCTCGTTGGCTCATTTGAAAAAGATAACTACCTGTGCATTACTATTCAATATGAAGACACCATGCGCTTTTGAATCTGGCTCAAGAGCCATGTAAAATGGATGAACCCCATACAGATTTTTTGTCACCAGATTACTAGAATCTGGCGGTTCATCTCGTGCGAACATTCCCCATGTTATATACTCCGTGAAGTTATGCTGAAATTATAGAACGAATTTACAAACAATTTTTTGCTCACTGTTTAATAGCACTAAAGATGAAGGTAGCGTATAAAGTGGGATGCGGGAACAGAACAAAAAATTGCAACAATGAAGTGAAACAAAGTACGTAATCATCACCTTAAGAGTTTGATGAACATTCTCACCAAATCCATATATATTCATTGTTGGTAACAACGTTGCGATTTGAATGTATTTGTCAGCAAATAATAATCCTCCTTTAATCTATTTTAGTTCAATTTCTAATGAATTTTGATGGAGACAAACCTAGCCGATGTTTTTTTCAAAGAAAGCAACGTGAATATCGTTCATATAAGGTGAAATTTGAGGTTACCGGTTTCTTCATCATTGACTATATTAAATCTGGATGACTGTTAAAGCTGAGGAAGAGCATATAAACAATAATAACCGATCGATGTATCCCAAATGAATTGTTTCGTTGATTTTCTTCTGACTTTAAATGAGAATATATCCAGATCATCAAGTATCTGAACGTATAACGAATCAGCTGAGCGTGATGGCTTTTTTGGCAGATCGATTGTTGGTTCATATCTTTAATAAAATGAAGCATGTTAATTTCACAGAATGAACGAGGAACCTCAGGCATTGATAATATCGATCTTAATCTGATTGTAATACCTATCTGGTGCATCGATTCGAACATTCAACGTTGAACCGATCGAGCGCGTTGAAAAGAATATCGGTGATATATCTTTACCGAATGGATTCCGTGCACCGAAAGGCGATTTCTTGAGGATTAATTTTTCTGGTGAGTTCTTTCTTAGAATGTAACCGGTGCCTTTTGGTAAGTAGCATAACGGTACGGTTGGATTCAGCTGAAATTATCAATAGATAAGCTCTCATTGTTCAACATTTTATTGGTGCCGATAGAACAGATGCCGAACTCTCTGTTTTCTGATTCGTTCTACTTGCTCTAAATGCATACAGAACGAAGGCTTTTTTTTAACTGTATATTCATAAAATTTCCACTTAATAATTTCATAAAATTCCATGCGGCTATTTGATATTCATTCGCGTTTTGAAGAGTCCAGTTAACACAATTGCGCTTCAACCTTCGATTGCTTCGTGAACTATGCGTACACAATTCTCAAAGAGTTAAAAAACAACAACCAACAGCAATTTTGTTGTACTTTCGTATCCTCATCAAAAATAAGTGATATGTTTATTACAACATTTCTTGAACTGCTCGACATATTTGCTACGAGCTTATCACTAGTCATTCGGTCAGAAGTTACTGTATCGAATTGACCACGTTGTGACATTATTCGAGTCTGTGTAAATGAGCAGATGATTCGAAAAAGTTACTGAAAAAAGCAAGCGCAACACATCAGTTATGCGCAACTGTGTTGTTTAACAATATCACCTGCTCACTAACATATGCTTTTTTAATGATGTTTTCAAAACACCTGGAAGTGTGCATTTCAAAACACCTTTTCGTCTTAGCAATATACTGCACCTCTCTCGGTTTCTTAGAGCCAAATGCAGAATCGCTTCCTCATGTTGAAAGTCCACTATGAATCGTAAAGTGGATCACAGTTATTAGAATACGATAACAATCGTGAATTAGTAATGATTAGAATCGAATACGATAACTAAAACCGAACTTCGTGGCATTTCAATAGTTCAAGGACCTAGATGATCAATAAAGGTAGCTCATAAACAAGTGTCGAACAGCTTAAAGCAGTTAACATTTGTTGTATATAATAGGGTTTTTACCTTATCATAGAAGTTATCCCATATACAACCCTTCGATTCGCATTCACCTTGAAACGTGTTCGGCTTCGGAAGGCAGTCAATACGTCGCTCGCGACTGATCTCATCTTCGATTGCAAGACCCGTACAAAATATCGTTAACAACTGACCAATAACCCATGGTAACATTGTAATATGCTGAGAAATTTTCTTTAAATTCTTTACCAAACGATCACCAATGAACGATACATATCACTTTTTAAAATAAATATCAGAGCAGAAAGATTCAAAAGAAACTTGTTTCATCAAATTTTCATGAATACAAAAAAGTTTGCTTTTTTCATGAATGTAAAATTTCTTAACTATAAAATTTTGCCTCAAATGATGCATGCACCAATCGCCCTGCGTATGAAATCAAATAACTGTGCTGAAGCTTAATGAAAAAGAGAATAAGGGGAAAATAAAGGAGCAGTAAAAGCTTTGCTATGTGAGCAACTTCTCTGATATCTATGATATAGTGCATAGCTGATCACTGAATAGATCAATATCAACAGCTCACATCGGTGATCAATAATACCCTTCAGATAATTCTGCTCTAATAACATACTGCACATTGTTTCAGCTCATCACTTCTAAGATTACAAGAGTTCTCATATTTGCTTGTTTTCGAAACAAAATTCAATTATCATAACAACGCACTTATTTCACATTTATGAACATATATAATCTTTTTGCAACAATTGCACACTGCTCATAACGTAAGAATGCAATGAACAGAGCACAGCACGTAAATAAAAATAATTCAGTGTGAAAAATGACCGTACAATGGGTGAGTACGATGAAATTCTTTGGATATAGCTATCTGTAAACGAGTAAGGATGTGGTTCGCATGAAGAACTGAAAATAATTTTCAGAATCGTTGAGATCATTGATACGATGGCTGTGTCATTCACGAGCAGCTGCAGTCAGCTGCACCATGTTGACAGCATCCACTTTTACATTTGTGCAAAGGAATGCGCGCACACGACGTCTGAATTCAGCATTCATAGTGATATAAACGAAAAAGTTGAGCGCTGAGTTGATCGACGATAGCCATTCACCTGTTTCGGAGACACTTATTGGCTGGAATTATTCATTTGGTTCATTCAGACTCACGAATTTCCAAAGTTCCAATCCGAAAAAAATTTTTTGGAAGAACTTTACAGATTGTTTCCATCAATCAAATGAATGATTTTGGGTGGTGGGAACAAGGAAATTCCGAAAATCGGAATAATTTGTGAGATTACTGATTGCAAGAGTAGTGCCAATGAAATAAATCTTATTGACCTTTCAAACCTTTGAAAATCGGTCTATTTTCAACAAATATAATCCTTTCAAACCTTTGAAGGATTACATTTGCTGACAATTGACCGACTTCTTGGAGGAACTTTTACACAGATTGTTTTTAGACGAAAAGACAGCGTTTTTTGAGTGGGGATGTAAACTTTTCAGAGTTTCATTCATTTGATACAAAATTCTATCATCCTAATGAACACATGCGAAACAATGAATGAATTAGCCTTTTTGTTCGGTGCACTGCTAGAGCATGCGACCGAAAATTGGAGAATGATGGGCTCGAGGCGTGAGGAAATATTCACGTCACTAGGAAATTCGGAATGAATCCTGGAAACTGAATTAAAAATTGCTGAATATACTTACGAATCTTCCAAAATAAACCGACAGTAGCGAGGCAATATTCGGTAACGTCACCAGTACACATGATAGTATGTTCAGTACCACAATAGCGCGGATCTTCTTCAGTTGCGCTGTTATTGTCCTGAATATTGAACGTGCTAAGCAAACAAACATATGCGTGTGTACTGAAGATGGACAACAGCACGCCATCCCGCTACTAGCGAATAGCGCGCTATTGTGTTCAAATAGCGGCACCTTATAGCGATAGCGGAATCTGCTGTCGTTAGTCAGCGCTCTAGCAAGCTATTTTTTCTCAAACGATAGCGCCTCAGCGGACAACTTTCGCTATCCGTTCGTCTGCAAGTGAATGCATGTTTCTTTCATCATTAATGTATAATATGTAAATACAAATTTGCGTTATAACACTGCACTGAATTCGAACCCATGAAACTCTTTCGAACGGTTAGAAGTTGAGCATTCAAACATTGACTGCAGTTATTTTCTCCGAACTTTCAAGTAGCAACAGCGATAACGATAGCGATTGTGGATTGACTTTGCCAAAATAGCGGATCAGAGATAGCGCTTCGTTATTTTTTGGCGATGACGGCGATAGAGGATTTTTTCCGCCGAACTAACAGTTTTTCGTTTAATGAATCAGCAAATAGCGCGCTGTCGTTTTTGATAGCTTGCCCATATTGCTTTTTTGAGTGAGACTGTATCGATGCTATCTTCAACAGGATTATACCTTTTGGATGCGATAATATAGGCGGCCGATGTAAGTAAAAGTGCGACACAATATCCGATTATCTGAAATCTTAAGAATTATTCTATGCCCCTAAGAATCTAAGAGTTATTCTATTCTATATATTTTTCTATGTCTTCGAATGGATAACCAAATGGCTGCCATAATCAGTAAATGCTCTGTTACCACGTAATGTAATTGCCTTGCCTGATAATAAGTTCGCACCGAACAAACACAATTCATTCAGTGAAAACGGTTTATAGCGAAAAGTAGGAATATGGTCAATTAAACGAGCATAATAATGCGATATTTTGAAACATTGAATGTTATGGTCGAGAAGCGTAGGTAAATTTTCATTGAATGGCGATTTGAAAGAAATTAGAACTGTTCTTCGGATTATCACAAATGTGGTTGATCATGTTGGTTGTTATGACGTTCTCTCACTGTTAGAATCAATTAACAATGCTCATTTATGAAGCATATCGACTCCCATTCATTTAGAAAACAATTAGCATCAAATGGATGAATTCATTTTCAGCAAATGCCCATAAATCCAATCCCATTAAATACCACATAAAGCTTGATTGAAAACCATACTTACCTCAGTCCAGTAAACGAATAGTCCATATTCAGGCGAGAACGTAGCCTTTCTACCGCAATAATGATTCACTTCTTTATCACCATTTCTTAAGACGAGAATAATCGCAACCAAAATACTGATCAAAACAAATGCCACACTCAACATCCCGAATTGAATGTCTCTACAAATAAGAATTGTTGCTCTCAAGATGTGATTCAGTTTAGAGGCATGTACTTTTGATTCGAAGAAATACAAAATTGTAGTCGATGAATGAAAATTAGCAAATGACAGATGCTAACTGTTACCGCAGGAAACTGATAGATCTTTTCTTGGAGTAATATACGCAAGGACGGTTACAAATGAAAGCGATCCACTTGAAGAGTGATTCGTCATCTGCGGCATACTCCAAGATTTCTGATGAATTTCACAATGGCTCACCTTTTCTCGACGAATTTTTGATACCAAAACGGTTTAAAAACACAAACAACACGATCAAAACCGATCGCAACTTGTGTTGATGGAGGCCAAGTGGAACCGATGATTCGAAACCAAACATAGGCCTTTTGTGCGCACGTCAAAGAAGTCTGAATTGATGGAGGGCATTAATTGAGCAGTTTAATACATTGTTAAATTATTCCATTTTTTAACAGTCGAGTGTTGAAGTATAGCAGTCACGCAAAAAGACGTCGTGGAATCTTTGCTGGTGAAATGTTGTGCTGATTATAGATCATTATAGATCATTCGTCGGACGCCCAATGGATCAGTGATTGATCATCCAATATAACTATCAGTTATTCTCATGAATGTTCACAAAATTCCCACAAATCTCCACAAATCATGCTTTACATGCCGCATTCTGTGAGATGCGATAATTACTTTTAGTTATTTCTGCGCTCATAGGTTACTTTTCTCTTCGATCCTTTTATTTCATTTATTTGCTTCGTAAACACTCATTTGCATGAGGGCTTCAATGGTGATGAATGCTGCAATGCAATTATCGATATTTTTGCTTCATAATATTATATTAACGTCATAAACCAAAACTGCTGAGTTTTCGAACTCCATGAATATAGATTGTGACGCAAATCGTTGAGGAGCATTTGAACGTGATAAATTTTCAAATTTACATGTTTTGGAAACATTCCAGAAGTACTAAATTTTCACGGTGGTTCACCGCACTGACAATATAATAACGAGTGATTTAGAGTAAGAGTAGTGATTAATGAATTACATATTACGATGACAAGCTGAACAAGCACTGTCACATATAACGGATATTCATTATTCATTTAATTCGTATGTGAACTTCAATGCAAAATTCAAGCGAATGATAAGCAAGGAGGATATCTCGTTAGAGAAATTCATTCTTTTCAGTTTCGTTGGATGAAACTTCTGACTCAGGCTGAGTCAAACCAAATCAATTGAAAACATCAGCTATTCATTTGTGAATCATTTCATGTAATGTACACTCAGATTAGGATTCAGCTAATACTGCCTGATCGAGTGTTGATCAAATGAATGAATTCAATTACCTGTCGAGGGATTCTACCAATTTCTAAAGCTCGTTTGAATAAATCTGCTCTATTGATGCCAAGCAGCATAATTCCCATACAATTACAAAAATCACCCATTGCAAGAATGATAAAGAGCTGAAATTTGAAACAGATCAAAACTTGTTTTGTAACCTCAAAGTAAGTGTCTTCATCTCAAAACTCGTTGGAATTCAGATGAGCAATGAATGAATGAAGGAATGAGACAGAATGCTGAACGTATTAATAATAGTGATTGAGAATATTCGGTGATGTGAAACAATTTGACTGCCCTGTAACGTTGTCGGAAGTAAGCAACAGAAAGGAAAGTGATGATGAGAATGACATTGACTGCAGTGCTTGCACCACCAACGAATATCGTTATCGTATGCCAGATTATCACCTTTTCGATGTTTGACGTTTCGTTCGCAGTTACTGAACGATATGCTTCCATGGACATCTCTGAACGAATGAAATGTAATATGGAAAGCAACGAAATGGCGACATTCATATGAGATCACAGTCCGTTAATTAGAATAACTTGAACCGTTCAGTGGCACAAAGAACATACAAGAATTGTAGAGAGAGAATCACGATCCGCCGAAAAACATATGAGAATCTGTAACTCTGAATTAAAAGAGCATGCAAATACGTTGTCTTGCTGCAACCTCTCTCTTAAAACACGATATTGTTTGGTGACAAAAAGAACACCAATTTGCATGAAGCAAATGGTTCATTTCAACTATTCAGATTCGTTTAACACCGAAATCAAAGAATGGAATATATCTAAGGTGAAAATTTATAGCAAGAAATACTTGAAATGTTAGCTGAAATTTAAAATTTAAATTGAAACTAGTAAATGGAAATTTACAGCAAAAAATACCCTTGAAGTCATCTTGCTGTTTCATTCTGATGAGGCATACTTTTCTACTAGGTGAAAAAGAGGGAAAAGTATTACGCGCATATATATGACAGAATTGAACAATGTTACTGCTATTACTTGTGTGATTCATTGAAAACATTGATCCTATTGATAGTGTGGGAATTATATTTAAATGATAACAATTGAAGTTATTGGAATGAATAAACTGACAACATTTAGATGACATTGAGTGAGAATGTTACCGAGTGTATAAGTCCGACGAAAACTTCGCATACTGATCGTCGGAGTGAATGAATCAAGTCAACTTCATGGAACAAATGTTGATGACAATAATTTGGAACAATCATTGACGTCAACGACATGATTAATGAGGCAATTTATATGAAACAATTCCCTAGGAAATATCTTGAAAATGAGACAAATGCCACTAAATAGAACATTCTGAAAGGTAATGAAAGCATTGAAACACTTTCGTTATCGGAATTGTTGAACAGCTGAAATGAAGGGTCATGAATGGAGATATGAGTTCTTTACATCATGATCCGATAATGTTTTAAGGAACAAGTTTCAATATAAAACACAGGTGATTTGATAGAGTGAGTTGTACAAGGTTAATAATGGTGAATGGGCGTACCGGCATCATTCCACTTTAAACATCTGTCAAGAGGTTTGCAAATATTTTGTTGATAAAGTCCTGAATACGTTCATAAGTGCCATTAATAAATTATGAATATCTCAGAAACAAGAACTGACAATCATAATCAGCTTTAAAAACAAGCGGCTTTGCTCAGATTCAATCGGTAGTTCATTTCGTTGAAATTTGTTGCTCTTGGTTCTTATTAGAAAATGTGATTATCTCTGTTAGTCTACTTAGAAATGCATTCAGATGAGCGTGATATAAACCAATGAAGAGCAGAATAATCAGTTGAATATTCAATGAAATGTTACGTACATGTCAGCTTTGCCGAGTTCCGATGTGAACAACGCTCGGATTTATTGAGATTTGATGTATGAGTGATGGCTTCATACCAAAATTTCTCAACATCTTCTCTCAAAATTTTCTCGGATATAAAGCGATGTTTTCATGAATAAACGATTTTTTTGCCTGTAATTCACGACTTTGCTGAACGAACACATATTTTCGATTTTTATTACCTCTTCAACTTCGATTTTATATCAACCAAACATGGGAAAATATGAGAAATAAATTTTATCGTAGCAATCGGTCTTCAGAAGCTGGTTAGGGAGCGTGCGCAACACAATATAACCATTCACAAACTAAAAGCTAGACCTAAAACAAAATTCAGGAAGAAAGATCGAAAAGTTTCAAAACGGCTTCCGAAACTTGGTCTTCCATGCGAAAACCTAGCGCTATGCCACTATACTACGGCGCACCCAAACCTGTCAACTTAATATGAAATAGACAAAAATGGTTTCCAAAAACTGCCATCTCTCCTTCCTCTTTCTTCTAATTCCGAACATAGTGAGCATAGAACATCAGCATTCCAGGACACACCTTGACCCTGTACAAACTCAAAGCTAGATCTAAAACAAAATACAGAAACAAAGATCGAAATTTTTCAGAACAGGATCCGAACCTTCGTGTTCCCTACGAGAGCTTAGACCACTGCCTCTATGCCACAACTCACCTGGAGCATTTAACTTAATATGAAGTACACAAAAATAGTTTCCGAAAAAAACTTAAAATTTTCTCCCCTTTTTCATTTTTCCAATTTCCAGAACTAAGCCTTTATAAACTCAAAGCTAAACCTGAAATCAAAATTCGGAAGCAAAGGCTGAAAGGTTTCAAAATAAGATCCGAACCTTGCACTGCCGTGCAAAAACCGTCACTACTGCCACTGTACCTCGTTACTTCTGCCATTTTTCCTCCCTACGCAGTAGACACAAAGCGATTCCGAAAATTCTTCCGCTTCTTTTTTCCCCTTCTCTCCGAATTAAACATTTATCACCTAAAAATACATTTAACACAAAATGAACATCAGATTATGAAAAATAATTGAAAACGAAGAAAATCATTTTGGGAAACTTCCTCAACTGTGGAGGAAGTTGCGACAATTCAATCTTGCAACAGGTTTCTCTCTTTGATCACTGCCTCTAATTATGAGGCTAAAGATACAGTGAAATCTTCGAAATACTAACGAAATCTCTGAATATGTGAATATCTCGATAATCTCGACATCTTACAATAAAATCTCGATTACTCGATGATACATGAACAAATCTTATATCTTGATAAACCATCAAACACAACAATGTCCTTCTTCTTAAGGAAAAATATTTTACAACGTACAGCATGAGATAACAATATATGAACAAATGAACGAATGAGTTGTCTTATTGCCAACCTGTAGACGTCTTTTTAAATTGCCTATTACTTTTTGTTGCCCATTACTTCTTGAAGAAGCGTTACAACCTCCAGAAATGACATTTTTTTAAAATCTAATTCATCAACCAGTCCTTAGCTCGCTCGCGGTTCACCTAAGTAGTTTTCGCTTGATTAGCGTACACGAGCTTAGCCTCTCTCCAGGATGCTTGCTGAAAACTTAAGGAAATAACGTGGAAGAAAAACTGAGAAAACAAAAATCAAATAGAGGATGCTAAAACATTGGATAAGAATTACTTTTTTGACGGAGCGGTGCTGCAGCTACTAATACGTTGACCACCACAGCCCGGCTCTGCTGAGGTTTGTATATCGCTCTCGCTCAAACCGATCCAATCCAATCTGCGCTCCCACTCCATTGAAACCATAAAGAGGCTGAATGGAATTAACAATCACTATGAAGATTTGAAAATTCAACAGTGAATATAACAGGAAGGTTGAAAGATCAGATACCAATAGCAATAAGATGAGGCGGAAAAATCACAAAATGTCTCCTAAACATTTTTCAATCACTTTTTAAAAAACATTTTATTACGTACACCACGAGATAACAATACATAAACAAATGGACGAATGAGTTGTCAAATTTTTAACCTGTAGAAGTGACTTCTTGAGAACCACATTGAGGTTGCGAACCTCCTTACCGTAAGAGTTCCATCCCAACGATATCCTTCTGTTCCGGTGATATCGACCATCCATACATCACGATTTTTGTGTCGTTCGTCGTTCCATTCCTGAAAGCTGATTGATTAGAGATGAAGTGATAACCAGTTATAAATGAAACATTAACTGCCAATGAGAATAACTACGAAATGAGGAACTAGCTTCATTTCGTAGTGACTATCCAATGTCACTCGCCATTGGATAGCCCTTCCCTATCCATGGTACCTCGCCACTGGATAGAGGAAAATAAATGAAACAATAAAAGACAACGAAAAACCCCCACCCACCCAACCCCCTCACCAAAAACATTTTTGCATAAATGAAACAATAACGACTGAGTTGAGAAGCTAGACGATTATTGGAACAATATGGATAATACGAGAACGAGGAAAAGTAAATCAGTGAATGAATGAATAAAGTCATGAAAGAAAATAACCTGCCAAACTGGTATGATGACCAATCGAGTTTCACGGGGGTCGTCGGCGAATCCAGAACCCGGTATTCCCCAGCGATCCACTGTCCCCGATCCACGCGATCTGAAATCAAAGAGATTAGACGTTGAAAAGAAAAATCTGATCAATGGAACAGAACAGTATTAGACGTATGCGTCCACGTCGTGGACGCAGAAGTTAACAACGGTGAGATCCGATGGCTCACCACGCCGTCGGATCTCTCACCCAACGGCATCTCACCGTTGGATGGAATGAATAAATGAAACAATAAAAAACAACACCCCCAACCCCACCCCTCCCCAACCCCACCCCTCCCCAACCCCCTCCCCTCCCCGAACCCACTCTCCCCTAAAACCATCGCTGCCGCTTTGTAGCGGCAGCCATAGCCCAACTTGTAGTGATGGCATCCGACCGACGTTCGGTTGGAATTCCGCCATTTGGATTCCGACCTAAGAATTTTGAAACTCGGTCGGAATCTCAAATTTTGAACTCGGTCGGATTCCAACCGAAGAATTTCGGAGTTCGGTCGGAACTGGAATGCGAGAATGTTGAGAAGTCAATTGGGTAGCATTCCGACCGAACTAAAACTTCGTTCGGATACCATCACCACCATCCTGTCCTCTATCAAGATGTCTAAACCGACAGGATTCCACTTATATGCTGACGATGGTCCACCCTTCCGAACCCCGCCACCGCCTCTTAACTCTCCAAGAAACCACCATCGATTGTTCTTAATCTCAATATGGGGTTGTCCTTTTCTGTACTCTTTTAATTGTCTGCTGAAATGGTCGACGGTCGACCCGTTTCAGAAAATTAAA
>JAPYMA010002157.1:0-2500 GCA_035041965.1 Anisakis pegreffii
GAACGTCTAGCTGAACTGTTGTACAAAACTGTGTGTTGTGTAAGTGACCATGACCGTAGAAGCTATTACTGCTGCTGCTGCTGCTGTGTATCTCTTTGCATCTTCATTTCGTTCGCTTGATCATCTTATTATTTATCACATGCTCAACTCAGCTCAGCAGCTCATTATTCTCCTCTCGGAACTAACTGCTAAATGCAAAGGGACGTACCTATCTATTCACCTGAACTTGAATTATTGATACGTGTTCAGTTGGAATGATATCGGTTGAGTGCATGTAACTTTATATATGTGGGGTAGAGAAAGTGTAAATCAGAGCAGAAAGCATTAGCAGCAGCTAGGCTTGTGGATAAAAACGTGGCAGATCTGAAATAATATAGATAGATATTTGTGGATATCTATCGTAAGTAAGGTGTTCAGGTAATGCATGATACTAACAGTAAAAATATTATTTGATGTTAGCTAACTTAAGATAATAAGGAAGGACAGGACAGGTTGGTTCAGAATTAGAATCTTAAACGAGACAGACAAGCTTAACACGAATACAGTGGAAAGAATTTACTTACTTGGGAAATCGATGAAGCAGCAGCAGCATAAATTTGGTTGTTTGGTTGAGAATGTGATCGTTTACAGGCCAATTCCCGTGTTCGGTGTGTGGCAAAGTGTTTTGTCATTCGTCATCGTTGAGTCGACATCGAATGCAAGCACACTTCAAATGTTATACTTGCACTCAGTGTAATCAAGAAATATCAAGTAAGTTGTTTAAATGTAAACGAACGAGTTGAGTAATGGAAGATGAAATGAGTAATAATGATTGTATTTGAGGCAATGAAACATTACGCTCCCATATGTTTCGTATCCACTCGATCTCACGTATGTTTATGTGTCGTTGTTGCAATTGGGCATTCCCGGACAAGACTAGCTTACATATTCATATGCAAAGTATGCTACGTAACGGTACACCTGGCGATGTGTCCGTATTGGCTAGGAGCTCGACAGAAGGTCCCGGAATGGCAGGAGGTTTGTGGCTTGACTTGAGAGTCTTAGTTGAGTGTATGTGAATGATGACTGATTTGGATGGTTGCAGTTGTGGGTGAGTTGTCACCACACGAGATGGACTCGAGCAGCGCCTCATCGTCGAGTCCAGCTGAAGGAGGTCGTGACAGTGTTTCACCGTCCCTCCTTGACACGTGCTCACCGATGAAAGCCACAACACCGACGCATGCCAACCATCATCTGTTGAACGGTTCCATTTTTCCAACGCTCAACAACACCGAGACACTGCTGACGAAACTACGATCAAAGGTTCGTTCGCGGTGTGATCGATTATAGATCGATCACGGTGTGATCCAGTATTGATTGATCACGGCGTGATCGATGAATTTGTTTCTGCATTCATTCTTCTTTGTTATCATCGAGCAGCAAGCACATTTTCATTCGAGCAGCGTCGTAGCAAATAGTAATTGCAGGTGGATTCTCTTCTACCACAAACGGGTAACGAGCAAAACGCAAACGCGACCGCTCACCAGCAGAGTGCAAATCATCACTGGCTTGCTGCATGGCTAGCCAATAATCCTTTCGCGAGTCAGCTCAATTTAGCAACCATTCAGGCGCATTTATTAAGTGGTAATTTCGTGATTTATTGTCATTTTATGTCACTTTTTGTCATTTATTGTCACGTAGTGTCATCTAGTGTTTAAATATTTCATGTCATATAGCCATTTAAGTAATTTATTGCTTGGTTGCGTAGGCATTAAAATAAGTTACGAGTAGAGTTCAAATCGGTTCGACGAGTCAGCCGATTCGAACTCTACTCGTAACTGATTACGAACAAGCGTTTGCAGGTGGAAGTCAAGAATCACTACAGCTGGAAGGGCAAGGAACCGGGGCTGTGGGTGGTGGTGCTACTGAGCCCAAGAATGTGATCTCAACGGATACGGACGAAGACGGTGACGGCGGGCACGACATCAAAATGCGAATGCCTGCTGCTGCTGCTGCTACTCGCAAACCGGAAGAAAGCATTTTGAAAGATGACGACGACGATCAAATGACCGAAGAAGATACTACTGCACATAATAATAATAATAATACAATGGCTGGTGGTGGTCTCGTTGTTCGATGCAAAACTGAACCAACAGCAGCAACACCAACTGATTTAAATGCTAGTCTCAAATCAGCGAATGAGAAAAGCCTTCTGTCGAGTATTATTCCGCCCGCATCACTTGATTATTTCAACAAAATTCTCTTCAATGATACCAATAATACGACGACAACTAATCATAATGGGCTGACCACGAGCACGAACAATATTATGACCGCGAATCGTCAAAATCACGTTGCGGTTGCAACCACAACAACACCAGTTCGTTGTTTTTTTTGTTGAGTGTTGCTTTTTATTGTTTGTTATTGATTTGATCTTATGATTAGTTAGTTGACAGCGGGCGGTGACGACGGCGGTGCTGAATGATCGTTGATAGTGTTCTTTGAAGGTAGTAAAAGATGA
>JAPYMA010002157.1:7500-13196 GCA_035041965.1 Anisakis pegreffii
TTGATGTCGTGTCCGCCGTCACCGTCTTCGTCCGTATCCGTTGAGATCACATTCTTGGGCTCAGCAGCACCACCACCACCCACAGCCCCGGTTCCTTGCCCTTCCAGTTGTAGTGATTCTTGACTTCCACCTGAAAACGCTTGTTCGTAATCAGATCCATCCATCCATCCGTCGAATCGAATCGACGACCGATCGCCGACCCGATTCGAACTCTACTCGTAACTTATTTTAATGCCTACGCAACCAAGCATCACATGAATAAATTACTTAAATGGCTATATGACATGAAATATTTAAACACTAGATGACACTACGTGACAATAAATGACAAAAAGTGACATTAAGTGACATAAAATGACAATAAATCACGATACCACTTAATAAATGCGCCTGAATGGTTGCTAAATTGAGCTGACTCGCGAAAGGATTATTGGCTAGCCATGCAGCAAGCCAGTGATGATTTGCACTCTGCTGGTGAGCGGTCGCGTTTGCGTTTTGCTCGTTACCCGTTTGTGGTAGAAGAGAATCCACCTGCAATTACTATTTGCTACGACGCTGCTCGAATGAAAATGTGCTTGCTGCTCGATGATAACAAAGAAGTATGAATGCAGAAACAAATTCATCGATCACGCCGTGATCAATCAATACTGGATCACACCGTGATCGATCTATAATCGATCACACCGCGAACGAACCTTTGATCGTAGTTTCGTCAGCAGAGTTTCGGTGTTGTTGAGCGTTGGAAAAATGGAACCGTTCAACAGATGATGGTTGGCATGCGTCGGTGTTGTGGCTTTCATCGGTGAGCACGTGTCGAGGAGGGACGGTGAAACACTGTCACGACCTCCTTCAGCTGGACTCGACGATGAGGCGCTACTCGAGTCCATCTCGTGTGGTGACAACTCACCCACAACTGCAACCATCCACCAAATCAGTCATCATTCACATACACTGAACTAAGACTCTCAAGTCAAGCCACAAACCTCCTGCCATTCCGGGACCTTCTGTCGAGCTCCTAGCCAATACAGACACATCGCCGGGTGTACCGTTACGTAGCATACTTTGCATATGAATATGTAAGCTAGTCTTGTCCGGGAATGCCCAATTGCAACAACGACACATAAACATACGTGAGATCGAGTGGATACGAAACATATGCGAGCGTAATGTTTCATTGCCTCAAATACAATCATTATCACTCATTTCATCTTTCATTACTCGACTCGTTGGTTTACATTTAAACAACTTACTTGATATTTCTTGATTACACTGAGTGCAAGTATAACATTTGAAGTGTGCTTGCATTCGATGTCGACTCAACGATGACGAATGACAAAACACTTTGCCACACACCGAACACGGGAATTGCCCTGTAAACGATCAATTTCTCAACCAAACAACCAAATTTATGCTGCTGCTGCCGCTTCATCGTTTTCCCAGGTAAGTAAATCCTTTGCACTGTTCGTGTTAAGCTTCTCTGTCTCGTTTAACATTCTAATTCTGAACCAACCTGTCCTGTCCCTCCTTATTATCTTAAGTTAGCTAACATCAAATAATATTTTTACTGTTAGTATCATGCATTACCTGAACACCTTACTTACGATAGATATCCACAAATATCTATCTATATTATTTCAGATCTGCCACGTTTTTATCCACAAGCCTAGCTGCTGCTAATGCTTTCTGCTCTGATTTACACTTTCTCTACCCCACATATATAAAGTTACATGCACTCAACCGATATCATTCCAACTGAACACGTATCAATAATTCAAGTTCAGGTAAATAGATAGGTACGTCCCTTTGCATTTAGCAGTTAGTTCCGAGAGGAGAATAATGAGCTGCTGAGCTGAGCATGTGATAAATAATAAGATGATCAAGCGAACGAAATGAAGATGCAAAGAGATACACAGCAGCAGCAGCAGTAATAGCTTCTACGGTCATGGTCACTTACACAACACACAGTTTTGTACAACAGTTCAGCTAGACGTTCACATAATAGATAGCTACACTCTAAATCAGTGACCTACCTTTAGCAGCTATAGCATGATGACCTCAATCCCTTAGGGTCTTAAAAAGCTATCTATTCTATACAATAAAACGTTACCAATGGCATTTAGCTGACCCGTTCCCTTCTATTCATTTCAATCAATCAACAAAATAAATTCAAATCAAAATTAACTAAAACCTAGCAAAAAATCACAGATTTTAACTTAATTTATTTGTTTGATTCCACTTGTTTCACCTAAATAAGCTTCTTTGAATCTAACTTCCTTCTTTCATTCATTCACTTAATCCACCCACATCAATATCCCTCCATTCATATCCCCCACTATATCCCACAATCGCAGTAATTTGAACAGTTGATTATTTTTGCAGTTTCCTCACAATAAAATCAAGGTGTGCACGCATGCATCGCTTATCTCTTCAGAATGATACCTACTACCATATCTATGGTTGCTCTCTATGCACTTAGATCAATCAAATCACCTTAGCTTCTCCATTTATAGATCAATCACCCATCTACTTATCTATCGCATGCATTCTATCAAATACCTGCCTGCCTGCCTGCTTGCCTTTCACAATAATAAAACAACATGGTCAGTGACCGTCCTCGAGTTATGCCTGTCCCGTCCCACACTCATTCATGACCGTCCTTGAACCATCATCACTCACTCACTATATTGTTTCCCTGCCTGCTACTGCTACTGCTGCTTCCTTTCTAAACTCTACATTTATGTTTCAACTTAACTGAAATCTACTTAACTGAAACTCGAGTAACATTCACCAACAACAACAACAATAATAATAATAACAATCAACTGATTAAAACCAAAAATCACAAAAAAAGACTCTTCAATAAGCGAGAATCGCACTGAAACATTGTACTGAATGAAACAATAGATATTCTAATATTTAGCTATAATATCTATCATTACTAGTAATAATGACTTTCAGCATTCAGCATATCGAGTAAATTCACCAAGTGATCTGATTAAAAACCCTCAGAGCGCAGCTCACCTTTCAAATCGGGTCGTTTCAACTCCGAACGGTATGGCATTGTCAATCCAACAAACAACTCTTCTATATGCACTTGTTTCCAACCAAATTCAATAATATCACCACAACAACAATATCAATGAATATAATTCACTTTCTATATCGTTTGCTGTCTTATTGATATAACTGATTACGACGTCTGCATCGTTGTAAAGTAGCGATTAAGTGGGCACATTTGAATATAAATTAGACCCTTTCTGAAACAATAGCAATTTGTACGATAACGATAACACTAATCATATTAATAACAACACATAAACAACAACAACAACAACAAAATATCATCCATCTAATACTAAAAAGGAATACTACCAAAAAACAACCATCAATAAAGTAGCTTCCTATGTCGATACTAAAGTAACTATTCAGCAATCACAGCAATATGCATACGGCTTCACTGTAAATTCAATTTATAGTTTTAAATTCATTTCACTTACTCATGCACGCTCATATTCCTTCCTGTTCGTTTACATCGATTTTATTTCATAGTCAAACACCAAATTTTAACTTAATGCTCGCTCGCTGGCTCGCTCATCCCATCTGATAGATCATTTTTGATTTGTAATATCAAATTCTAGATCTAATTCACTTTCACACAAACAAATAAAACTCTATTTCTTAATTCTGTTCTTATTATGGCTTATTTCTAACGCACATAAATGAAACTGACGACATATGGTGATGACGACGATGGTGTCATCATATTAAAACTACTATAAAATAATCCGCAATAATAACAATACTGTAATAATAACTGTAATAATAAGAACAACTCAACGGTGACCAAATCATTTGCAAATCTTTAATAAAAATTACATTCATGCATGCATGCATGTATGCATGAATGAATAATCTATCCGTCCGGATGCTGGTGGATGCACGTAGATAAAATGCCTATCCAGATAAAATAACAAGCAACAACACATCAATGAATACACACAGCAGCTTATATATAAAGTTAAACCACAAATAATACCAGCTAATTTCATCACCAAATCTGAACGAACACCTACTAGCAGCAGCAGCAGCTATATAGCTGCTCTCTGTCTCTACATAACAACATCAACCACAAACAACTAAGCCAGCACTAAACACCACTCAAATACCGTAAGCCTTAAAACGTAAGCTCTGCTTCTAAACTCTAAACTGCTCATTCACGCCTCCTACTGGCAGGCAGGCAGGCAGGCAGTCAGCTATTATTCTATTCATATAAGCTTACTGTACCTACCTACCTGCCTTACACGTCCTTAGCAAACACCTTTTTAAACTAAACCAACCAATCTCTCACTGTACTCTCTTATGCTGCCTGCTGGCTCTTTGCTCTTTTCAATATTCATTTTTTCTTCACAAGCACAAGCAGCACATAACTTACTACTACCACCAATCACCACAATAGTTGTTGTTGATTTTACCTATTTAAAGCAAAGCTGCTACTAAACATCTAAATCTTAACAATTCACTACTTCTCAATCAGCCATATATCTACAATAATGTCTAATTTAGTTCCTTGTTGATTCGCTGCTTACTTTATTCGTCGTTACAAGCACCCAGCACGATACACACACACATTTACATAAATAAGTACTCGTCGTTTCGGTTCGAAGGCAATGTGACCAATGAATGTCCTATTCTCTTGACACAAACCACTATTAAAAACAACAACGACGCATTAGTCATTTCATTTTAAAGGAACACACACGTCATCCATCCATCCATCCTATATAATACCTATGCTCATTGCCTCTGTTCTATTCGTCACCAATTTCATTTCATCAACTATTTGTTCTCAAACTGAAATTGAAAGTTTCTCTCCATAAATAAACTTAAGCTTTCAACTACTAGCTTTAGGCTTCAGTTATCTAGGCCGCCATCTTATAGCAACAGCAGCAGCAGCAGCAGCAACAGCAGCTACCAATGCGTATCAAATCTCAGCCCTATCTCTCTACTCTAGAATCAAGCTTCATTTAACAATCTTATATTCTAAACTGCTCTTAAACACTTTCTTTCCAGGTGACGCACCCACCCACCCTTGCTAACTGTAAGTTTAAGCTTAAGCTTAATCTTAATCCAAAACTACTGATACTTCTATCCGGATGGATGGATGCACGTAACGTACGCTCTATAGCTTATGAGCAAACCTTTAGAGTTACGTCTCATGCAGCACAACACTCTTGACATTGCCCTTTTTAGAAAGAGTCAGTAGAATACTAAAACATTCACATGTAACATATCATGCAGTAATTAAGATTAAATAAAAGTAAGAGATTTGATAACCTAGGTCATATATGACAAGCGCAGATAAAACACTGAGCGGTGCTTCTTTCTGCTCTCAGGTAATGTTATAAGCAAGCGGCATAAAGGACGACCAACCAGCAGATAAGAAAGGCAAAAGCAAAGCAATGAAAGATGGATGCATGCATGTGCTGATGACATTTCAAAGACGACAACCATCACACACGCATTCAAGACCGATCGCAGTAGTTTAGATCAATGACCTTGAGGTTCTGCTCATCGATAGACGCACGGACCGATGGATGGATGGATGCATGAATAGATAGAGCATGGATAATGTTCCTTTTAGTAGCACATTAGCCGTATTTTAGCGGCAGCAACTAAAACTACTACTACTACTATCA
>JAPYMA010002158.1:0-31451 GCA_035041965.1 Anisakis pegreffii
TTCACTCGGTACATTAAATAAACTGATAAAAGATTAAGTAATTCCCACATTCATTTGTCCTCGAAATGTGTCAAATATCTTTAAAATGAGACTGTCCCATTCTCCGTTCCCTCTTTCTGTTCGCGAAACTGACCCTAAATGTAGCATAAAGCCAAAAATGGGTTACTCAGTGCATACAACCTATCCTGTTAGTAAATATTACGAATCAATGCTGAAATTTATATTTGTTTTTACATCATCAACGTTGCTTATTCAAACCTCAGACCAACTGAAGATGATTCAGTGAGTGTCATCGGTATGAAAGCATTCAAAATATTGATTCATTTGGTCGTTGATCGGATGCATAAGATTTGTGGAATAGTTGCATGTTTATGCTCGGAGAGGTAAGATAGTAAATATTACGTGTGGTTGGTCACAGGAAGAATAATCGAATACAGTTTATTAAGGACAGTACAGAAGTACAGAAGAATTTAACGCAATTGAGGAAATACAAATGTATAGGAAAAAATTATAATATAGGAGGCCACTCACTGACTAATTAATATCACGATATCAATGTATAATATCAGCGGCCACTCGCTGGCCGATTAAGACTATAACTTCAATTTACAATATTTGGGGTGGGCACTCGCTGGTCAATTGATATTACGATATCAATGAATAACTTGATGATCTGAATACGGATTAGATATATTACATGGTACCCGGTCAGTCTGCCTAAAGACATTTTGCCTAACGACAGTTAGCCTAAAGACACATCGCCTAACGGACAGTTTGTCTAACGGAGCTGTCTAATGGGCATATCAGATTGTTAGACGCACCCGTTCAGAACGTGTTGGGAATGTTGACCTCGTGGCTATTATTAGAACACCTCTACAGTTGGTGATTTTGATGGCTTCAATCAAAGTCAAGTTTTGACAAATAAAGTTACCAAGAGCAAACAACGCGCCTAGTTTATCTTTATCACCGCAGATGGACATTTTGCTTCTGCAGTCCCTTTCAAGGAACTATATTTAGATGCATACACAACACATTTCCCATAACAATAAAAGATGATATTTATGATTAATTATGCATGTCTCAATACATGAAATTAGGTAAAATACTGACGATAGCCATATTCATAACAGTAACAACGTATGTAACTAGAAACACCTATAAATAACAGCAAAAATAGCAATAAAATAATCGGAAAAACAGTAAAAATGGCAAAAACAATAGTAAACACAATAAAAGTATCAACAATAATGACCGTAATATTGACAGCAATAGCAGTAATGACAATAACAACAACGATGACAATAATAAAGGTAGCAACAATGAAGGTGATTACAAATAATGATAATAATAATAATAATAATAATAATAATAATAATAATAATAATAATAATAATAGCAATAATATCACTAAAGATAACTACAATGACAATAATAAAAATACAGGGTGACCCAAAAAATTTATGCACGTTTTAGCAGCTGATAATTTCAATTGTTCGTTTTTTCTTTTCAGACTTAATTCGTTGAACCGAATGATGGCAGCGAAACTAAACTTTAAAGAAATGAAATCATTCTAAAATTCTACTGGAAGTATGAAAAAGCAGTTGAAGTACAATAAATTACAATAAACACCTAAATACTCAAATTATGTACACATTTTTTGGGATATCCTGCATTTTTATTATTGTCATTGTTGTTATTTTTATTGATATTATTGTTATTATTATAATTATCATTATTTGTCATCACCTTCACTGTTGCTACCTTCATTACTGTTATTGATGTTGTTATTGTCATTACTGCTATTGCTGTCAATATTATGGTTATTATTGTTATTACTCTTGTTATTATCATTTTTACTGTTTTTTCGATTATATTATTGCTACTTTTGTTGTTATTATAGGTGTTACTAGTTATCATACGTTGTTACTATTATGAATATGGCTATCATCAGCATTTTATTCAGACATGCCATCTTTTATTGTTATGGGAAATGTGTCGTGTATGCATCTAAATATAGTTCCTTGAAGGGGACTGCTGAAGCAAACTGTCCATCTGCGGTGATAAAGATAAAGCAGACGCATTGTTTGCTCTTGATAACTTTATTGGCCAAAACTTGACTTTGACTGAAGCCACCAAAATCACCAACTGTAGAGGTGTTCTGATAATAGCCACGAGATGAACATTCCCAACACGTTCTGAACGGTTGCGTCCAACAATCTGACACGCCCATAAGGCAGCTCCACTAGGCACACTGTCCGTTAGTTAAACTGTCCGTCAGGCAATGTGTCTCTAGACAAACTATCGTTAAGCGAAATGTCTTTAGGCATATTGACCGGTCACGTATTACACGGGTAGCCACTGGCTGGCGTATTACGTATTTCAACTGAATGACGAGCTTCTCTGATATCGCTTACTCGGCTTCTTCAATGCCTTCTTTTATGGCCTTCATTTCGTGTTCTATTCTCACGTTCCTAAAAGATCATATTCTGTCATAAAAGATAACATCTTATGATAGCATTTTGAGCCTCCATACAATGTCTTTGTTTTGGCTACTAACATGCATTTTATCTGACTGTGAATATGCAACAAATATGCTGACTTTCCCATATGTTCATCTTTATGTTTTGATTTGAACCATTTCATCGAAATGGTGTTTTGGGAACACGAACAGTACAATGTTTACAAGATCACATTCAATCTAGCAATAGCATCCGAACGAAATTCCAGTTCGTTCGGAATCCGATCCAATCGACTTTTCAACAGTCTGACATTCGGGATTCCGACCGAACTTCAAAATTAATCTATTAGAATCCGACCGCATTCACATTTTGAGACTCCGGAATTCCAACCGAACATCGATTGGATGTCATCACTAATTCAATCCATCCAGTTTCATGAATGAAGGAAAGTATTCGGAATGGCTGCTATATTGAAAAAAGGACTGCCGAGACTCGTATCCCCAATACGGGAAAAGGAACTTCTGATTGGATGAAAATTTGTTTACCATATTTCCTCGAATGATTCTCCGTTATTGTTCACACTTCTTGAGTAGACACCTCCAACATGATTTTGAGATTCTATATTCTCTTTGTTGATATGCCTTCGCATCCACCTCCTTGAAAACTTATTCACGCACAAACTCAATTCTCGTATAAATCAGCGATTTTCTGCGGAGATTACATTTAAAACGATTCTGCAAAGTGACTGGAAAAGTCTGTTGCTAGTTAGTGCTTCGAATATTGAGCTGCGTTATTTACTTGCGCAAAGACCTCTTTCCGTCATGAAAATTTTGATAATTTCAGCATTTTCTCTCTCTCTCAGTAAACCTCAAAATCCTCGCGAATCATCCACTCCTTCTTCGTAGTTTTGCTCAAGAAAACACTACACGCATTTATTGATTCGTATTACTCATGTCAGAGATGGGTACAATATCTTAAACGAATAAATTTCCTTGAATTTGAAAAATTCACGACATTTCCACAAAATAATTCATTAAAAGATTTTGGATGTCTCATGTAGCAGTGCAGTGACTGGGGCACGCAAAGTTTCCGTCGTCTCGTCTCAGCGGCTCACTAATTTTCATGTGGCTCGGCTGGCGGACTATCATTGATTGTCATTCTCTCGCACTCCGTTCCCCCGTTTCATACAAGAAACGCCATTATCCCTCCCAGTAATCCATGCGATCACAATTCCTCTCCTCGTTCAACAATCACTGGAGACCGATGCTTCTCACAGGGAGGTAAATTGTCCCCTCGTGGGTAATTTGAACGTATAAGGGAGTAATTGAAGGGGTTGGCAAATTAACATTTCGTGCATTTGTTATGTTATGGTGGAACGTCCTGTGATGATGTTTTTTCACTTAGGTATCTAAACGTGATGAGCTGATGGAAATGTCCTTCTTTATCCTATTTTCTGAGTGTGACTATCTTTAGCTCATGCAGGCCTAAAGAAGAGTCAGTTTGAAGTAGTCACAAACATTTCTTTAATATATTGGTTGACATCGTCTCTCATAAGCAATGGTAATTGATTCAATTTTTTGATGCAGCAAAAAAGGTCATTGGCTTGTTGCGAGAAGAGCGAGTATTTCTGAATTCATCCATTATTATCGTTCGTTTGCATTGAAAAGTTCTGGTAACTTTCTTAATCACTTCATACAGAGGGATTTTTTTGAACGAAGAAACTGCTCAATTGTGTCAAAAAACTCTATTGTGTTACGAGTACCTGCTTAGTGACAAATATGTATTACGCTGTGGTGGATGTGTTCTGGGATTCTAGATTGAAAATTATTGTTTTTATATCTATGAACTGGATACTTAGGCATGTTGTTGTTTGCAACAGTCTTCCAAGATTGCATTAATGGAAATAGCAAGTTCTTGTGGATGGGAGGGTAACGACGGCCTGCCAGACCATCGAAAGGGTAATGGAGCTTTCAGGCGTGAAGAACACTGCTGCAGACCATCTTGATGGAAACTCAGCATTTACAGATGAGAAAGTTTTCAAAAATCAGTCAACAATGAGTCGCAAACCTCCTCAGTGCCTCGCGGGCAACTTTGAATAAATCCACCTATTGTAAGAGAACCACTGCTGTCATGTAGCATTCCTAAGCGTACCATGTAACATGAACGAAACATAGTGAAGTAAAATCGAGTGGTGAAAAAAATTCTGATGGAAAATCTCCCGATTCACTCTATCCATTGATTCACCCTAAGGCCGAAAATAAATTAGTAGTCAACAGTGTCCACCTCTGACTTTGTGGCATTTGTCTATTACTCACGCTAGAGTTGCATCGTAATATAAAAGGCATGATCACATGAAAGGTATGTCACTGTTGCGCTCCATGGTCATTAATCTTTTCTTACTGCTATTCCCATGATTTCATGTGAAACATTAATCAATTGCATCATTAGTTGATGATTCGAAGATATTCTCTAACAAACTATTCAAACAGCATCACCAAGTTTGCACCTTGGAACGAATATGCGATTCGAGTGAACTATTTTTGTATCAGTGAAATTGGCCCAGAGCCGAATAACAACCGCAATTTACAAAAAAAAAGTGCGCGGCGATCAAAGATTATTTTACAATTTGCTTATTAATTGTAATTTCTCAAGCACACTAATTTTCGTGATCATCTCTCCAAAGTTGTTCGCACTAATTGGATAACATGAAAAGCTCTACTTGTATTTAGGCCCTTCTTGAACTGTGTTCTATGTGATATTGATTATGCTGATGGAGTGATTACGCCAGTAATTTTTGTGATAAGTTTTTGTGCAAAGATGGAATGTGATTATATCGAATGTAATGCATCATCATCACTTCGTGCAATTATTTACACATCACCCAATCACATAACACTGTCTCGATATTCAGTGCCATTTCAGTCTGTCGTTCGAACAGTTTTCGTGCATTCTCATGCATCGTCAAGTGAACAAATTCTTTCACATTGTTGATGTCCACCCTTTCAAGACAATTTTTGCTAGATCTGCTGATAATGGGTGCCACCGCGCCATCGCAGATGCTCGTGTGCACATACGCTTAACATATAAGTCAAAGCCTATGCGTTAGCCTTATCAGTGGGCTAAGCTTAAGCGTACTGCTGATTTGACTTCGAATTGCATATCTACACGCGGGGCAAAGTGGTAATCTAAGCACATGCGCGTAGTGGCGCCCATTATCAGCAAAAGTGCCCAATTTTTTATTGCTTTTAGAGGAACTTTGCATTTGTGACTTCAAAAAACTTCAAAAAAAAACAACTGAATTTCAAAAAATAGATTCCTTCTTTGAATGTGTAATTTGTTGTTTTATTTGTAATCGAGGGATTCGTTGAATTATTCATCAGTGTTGAGTCACAAATGTGTTTGTTGTGCCTACCTTGCAGCAACGCCATCTCGTTTATATGATTGTTCCCATCTTTTCTCAGGTTTTTTTGCGTACAGTTACGATAATCCTCCATTTTCAGCTGCTGACTCACAAAAGTGAAAATAAACGATCGTTAGTCATCCTAATCAGCAGCGAAAACTTTTGAAAGCACTGCAGCAATGGGATTTTGGGACGAAAGTTTTTGGTTGCCTGAGAATGTGAGTTGGAGTGACTTGAAGTCGAACTCAACCGTATTGTATCCAGATGTTAATGATCTTATGTCTACTGTTAAGTAAGTGACTAATGTTTTATTCATATTGCTCCTCTCAGTGGAATTGAATCATGTTAAAGGGGAGTCCAATATTCAATCGGGTATAAACGGGACGGTTTTGATATTAATTCGGTCCGATAATGTTGTATTATAGATATGGAGTATTGATGTTAGTGTTACGAATTCTGGTTGAATCGTTCGTATTTCTACCGATCGGCTATATATTTGGGTATGTGGAAGCACCTGAAGGAGTGTTCGATCGAATTTTCTCGCATCTGAAGTTTGGATTTGCCGGAAAAAGCAAATTTAAACGAGTTGCCGAAACTGCATGGCGCTTCACATTTTATGTATTCGCTTGGTTTTTCGGTATCTTTCCAACTTGAGATTATTCCTTTGTTCATCCATTTCCAACCATAGATACATATAAGCATTTTCCATTAAAGTTGTTTTCTCGAAAATCCACTTAGTCGATAATTTTAAACATGGATGTACTTGCCAGTTGCGTCGATCATCCATTTCGTTCTGAATTTTCAAGAAAGAACTTTACGATGAAATGTTTTGCTGTATGAAAGTTTTGCTGTATGATTCACGATGAAATGTTTTAAAATAGGTCTTGCGGTAATGTGGGATCAACCGCAGTTGGTAGACGTAGTGGAATGTTGGCGAAATTGGCCTTATCATCCCATATCCACTGGTATTTGGTGGTATTACATGATTGAAACGTCCTTTTATTGGGCTCTCCTCTTCAGGTTCGTTGTGTTCTGTTATTCCATGTAATGCGGTTTTGCATATTTAAAATAAATCAAGCAAATGTTTCTTCGTTTGATTCTATTTTGAATACTTCATTTTAAAGCCAATAACGAAAACGTTTCATGTCTTACTTTCAACGTCAATAGCAATAGTCTATTTTCGTAAACAGACTACTTCAACCTTGGATGTCACTGAAGCCCAATGCATTACTCACTATCTAGTTAATGCTTTCACCGCTTTTCGGCATAGAATTTGCATTAGTTGTTGCCACTAACTCATAACGTCCAGTATCTACCTTTTTTCAGTGTCACTTTAATCATTAAGTAATCATGTGATGAACTTTGCAGTTCATTGTTGTTCGATATTCGTCGTGCTGATTTCGTTCAGATGACGTTACATCATACAGTCACATTGCTGTTACTTTACATGAGCTATATACTGAATATGGTCCGAGCTGGAACGTTGATTTTGTTCAGTCATGACGTTGCTGATATCTTTATGTTAGTTTATGGCCGTTCGGATTTGGATGCGGAAATCGTTTCCGTTCTTTGAATTTTTAATTCGTACAGTCAATCGCCATGTTGTGTCGTTGAGTTGACATTAGAATAACAGAGAACACAGAACAAATAACATCGACACTTATATAATATTCTTATAAGCATATTTGTAATGAGAAATGTAAGAGTTTGCTTGTAACATATGGTATGTAAAATAGATCTCTATGCAACAGGCTAACGTATCGATTAAGATTCAGAAGATGAATTCATGCAATACGATAAGCGATTCTCAAATAGAGATAATTTAAATTTGTATCATTTTACTGGTGTTCACTAGAACTAAAAATATACCTACTGTAAACATAAATAAACGTCTTGATTTGAGTGAGTTTTACTCATTCGACGTCATTTCAGTGAACTTGGCAAATTATTCCGTTACGCAAATTGGCAAGTGCCGTTAATGATATTATTTGTGATATTTTTAATTTTATGGACGCTGACAAGATTGGTTTATTATCCGTTTTGGTTTATACACTCAGTTATATTTGATGCGCCACCACTCTTACAGGTTTGTGTTTTCATGTTCAGAATTGTGATTCATAAAGGGAAAACAATTTCATGTCTGTTGGTTTGTTAAATATTTGTTTCTGTTATAAACACCTGTTGAATGGCGCTTAAGGATACATTCAATTTGTAGAGCAATTATCGTTGGGAGAATTTGTTGCAACGGCCAATAGTACCACGCATATTGGTGGGGATGTTGCTGTGTCTTTTGGTGTTGCATATATTTTGGACGTATGTTATCGTGATGGTTGCGGTGAATTCGGTTGGTGGGGAGTTAGATGATATCCGAGAACAGAGTGACAGTAGTGATGAAGAGGTGAAGAACGTCGATGAGGATAGCCCTAAAAGTTCTGACGAAAAGAAGGTGCAGTAATGTGGTGGTGGTGGTAACATTTGGATTATTTGACCTTGTTGAAGTATTCTGTGGAGATCGTGCTGAGAATTCGCGCGCTTCATTGTTGGGTTATTCTCAGATGAAATGTGAGAGGTTGTTTCGAAATGAAAGTGGGAATCGAATCATAGAACTTATTTATAATTGATCAGAATTGTTTTGGAATGGAAAGAGAAAACTTCATTGTGGATGTGAATAACAGTGTGAAACATGATTTTCAGTTTTATGTGTTGTTGATATTTGGTTATATAAGATGATATTATTATGTTAATATTTTTGTCATTATTATACATCAAATTCCATCCTCATCATTCATTAATTATCTGTTCTTTGAGTTTTTGCATGAGATTTCTCTTTCTATTCATCATCAGCAACAGTCCGGCTTCTCCAAGCCTATTCTAATGATTAATTTGATCGACTGGCCGGCGAATTTTCCAAGAAACTTTCATTATTTTCCAGTATTTTGCATTTGAAATTAATGAGGAGAATGGTTTTCTACTGCCAAATTCCATCAGAAAATCACATTTTCTGTATGAATTACAGAATTGCATCGTTAATGTTGCTTCTAAATACGGCAGTCTAAGGAAGAATGGATGAATTGAAAGATTATTCGATATTTACAGAGTATCATATATAGCAAGTATTAATTTCATATCAGACATTTCTGCGGAAGGTTTCAACTGAGAAATTACTTCCATCCTTAAACTGCTTTTCAGTTCAGAAGTTTAATTGAGCTGCTTCGATTATTTCATATTCTTTCATCGTTTACTTAAGTTTGCATGTTTTAATGAATAATCACATTAATAGTTATAGAGTTTTTTGATGACGTTATCATGTTGTTTTATACATTTATTTTCATCACTAAGAAAAGTGGATTAATTTTATTGTAATTTTTATTTTATATCGTTGTTTCATTTTTCATTCTTTCATCAATGCATTTGTGTATTATATTGATAAATTACTTACCAGTGTAATGATACTATCAATGATTAGTGAGAATTTCATCATTAGTCTAGTATCAATGAAGAATTCCGTAATTTCTTAGCTCTTCTTCCGTCTAGATCGTTTAGTTTTTTAATTGATATGAGTGAAGAACGTATTATTATCCTACTGATATTATCATTGTAATATTCTGTGGTATTGTCAACGATATTGATGATTATCATTTGTAGTGATTGTTCGTTGTATTCATCCTTCATCTACGTTCGGATACAAAATTGATGCATTTCATACACATGGTGTGTAATGAATGTGATGTTGTAGCATGAGAAATTGAATTTATCTAAATTGGGCTATGTTACAGCGGAATATCAGATTTAGTGAACGCTTGCACTGAATTTCAAAGATCACATGTCGGTTGTTGTTGTCAGTTGCTACCAGTGATGACTTTTCCATTAAAAACTGTTTAAGTGACGATGAGAAAAAATATTTTCGAATGGAACAAAATGAATTGTAGATTAAACTTGTGATATGATTATAAGGATTTGTTATTTTTAACATTATTAAAACTGTCCATCAAAGAGACGTTAGGGAATCAAAATTATTAATTGGCAGACTTAAGAACGTTTAAAGTATTCAATTTTGTTATTCTTATGCTACTCTGATCTTTTTATTGTTTTGATTGAATTTCAATGTGTCATTTTCATGAACCGACTCACCACTTGGACGATACAAATACTACCTGAATGTGTAATTGTTTCATGTTTGCGTTAATATTGCTCCACAGAATTCAAATTTCCATTCATTTTTGGGTTGTTGTCTTCTGAAGTAATGGATGTTCGCTTTTTTTTTCAAGGGAACGAATCTAATCGAAGCTTTCATCGTTGAGTGATTGAGTGGAACTGTTTAAACGCCAGCATGAATCGGGTTCGTCTCTCTTCTGATCAGTTTGTGTCTGTGAAATTTCCTTTTAGCAGTGTGTAATGCAGATGCGGTTTGTCATGTCGTATCTGTTCAATGACATTTGACGTGTTGCCCAATAATTTTGAGAATTTTTATTGCTAAATGTGTTGCCATTTTATGTATTAATATGATTTGTTTGGTTGTTTCTCGAATGAAGTTGCAATTTTGTTCGATAGTGCCGCACAGAGACACAGTCGATGTTCGATTTTCATTTAGGTATGTGCAGTCGTACTTTATTGCACATAAGTTGATATGATTTATATAATCTGGTGTCAGTTCAGAGGACCACTCGACTGTAACATTCATAAGCATAGTTATTCACCACATTTGAGGTAAAGTTTTATTGGGGCGCATCGTTGACAGCACGTTGTCGAATGTTTAGCTGAATGAAACATCTCTGATGCTGTTTGCGGGATAGATGTGATTACGATATCACTGTTTCGTTTTCGAATGCTTTCATCGATCGAGCGGTTGATGTTGTTACTGATCAAGACGATGATTGCCTAAAAGAATGCAACGAACGGCCCATACGCAATAATCCGGTTTTTTTTTTCTAACTAATGAAGTTTTGTGCATCAAAAATACGTCGAATAGGGAGGGAACGAGTTTATTGAAGGCTAGTAGAGTAGCGGTGCGGAAATAAAGAATTATACGCATTGAGTGCATTCGAATGAGCGATAAATTTATTTGCGTACTGATAACCCGAATGCAAAACCGCTTCAAATACTCATTTGATTTTGGAGAAAAAATATCGCATCCATCAAAATTGGAGATTCGGTGATTGTGTTCGACGTTTGAAGGTTCATTCAATTGGGCGGCTGGAATGTTGGCATTTGCATTGTTGGTTATCAGTGCAGCGTCGAACGTTCTGACAACATCACAAAGTATCCGAAACTTAATCGATTTAGAAAACAATTTCAAGCTATCACTCATTGATTCAGTGAATCATTTGTCATGTAGTGTAGGTTCACGACTTTGGATATGATTGATTTTGAATTTATTTGAAATTTCGGATTAACTCTTGAGTTGGCTTCAAAGATTACATCAGAGAGCGATATCAAATCGTTTAATAGCTGCGATTCGATTCAACATCTGTGATAGTTCAGCTCTGTTCCGAGTTATGTGATATACTTGATGTGAATAAAAAGTTATATTTCTCTGATGTGAGTGATCAATGTAAAATGATCTTTTCTTGATGATCTAATCAACGTGCACAGCTGTTGTACAAGATTTTTGCATGTTTTGCAAACTATGGTTCAAGTCTTCTGATTTGTGTGCGAAGTGACTTGAATAGAATCTTGTATGTTGCACATAATAGATAACCTTCTTTGTTGAGGATGCACATCTGATAGATTATGATTCAGCGTGAAACAAATGAATAATCATTAGAGTACTCATGGGAATAAGAATAGAAATAGGAGTAATAATAACAACACATATAAAAGTAATAATGCTATCTTGAATGAGCAAAGTGATGAACGGAAAGGTGATTTTGCAGAACGTTTCAACACACTACATCAGCTTCATCTGCACGAGTGTATTAGTATTAATAAAGATATAAATATTATTATAGTATAGATACACACAATTATTCTCATCTCATCAAAAATGCGGTGAACATATCATTGTTCAATAATTTTACATGATATCGACGAAGACCTGTAGTAATGCAAGGTGATGTATTGCATCTGCAGTGTCTGTTGAAGTGATCGCCAGAGGTTGGATTTTTTTTTTCTGTTGAGAAATAGCTTTTTACTTTCAATAGTAACAACTACGATTTCTTAAGTAAATGTCAGCTCTTTTATCGATATTCTTTATTCATTCGCTTCAGATGGCTCATTATTCAAAGCTTCATAAAAATTCAATAACACCAATAAAAAGGTTTACGTGAACAATTAAGGGCTATTGAAAAGTGCCGTCAGCTTTATGAGTAGTGTTATTAACCACTGCAATCACATTATGAATTGTTAGTTATTATGTAACTACCTTAATTATTATGTAACTACATTAATAATCCTTGTTCTAATAGCATCGGAATTCTAAAGATAGCAGTCGGAGTAATTTTTATATTGAATTACTCGTATTAAAGTGGTTGTTAATGACGAGAGCATTGAATGACAATTATTACGATTTTATTGCGAGGCTTTATTGCGTAGTGAGGGAATGATTACTCACGAATACAATCTACAAAACACACAACCTTATTTCTCGTTCTTTGAGTAGTCTCCGATATTTTCATACTAAGCCGTGAACTACCCTATCGATAAATTCGGAAGTGCATTTTGATTGAATACTACTCTCTAAGGAATTGAATACTACACTCAAAAACTGTCACTCAAATCAAATATATATCATCGCCAAAACAGCACAACTCCACGAACTTGCGCCTCGAATTCCGAGTATTATCGAAACTACTGATGTGATCGTAGCACTACTGGTTTTATTGATAATAACTAGAAACAATAACTACTAAAAAAACGCTGATATGTCAAGAAGGAAAAAACATGAATACAAAACATGAATACAATAAACCAGGAATAAAACGATAGTAATATTTGTATAGGTTGATCTCAGTGCCGAAATCTAGCACTTAGAATGCCATCAATCACAGTCACATTTTGTTACCTGTTCAACAACGAGTGATAGTAATTGGACAAAGTTCGGTCAGTAAAAAAAAATTGGAACAGAATCCCGAGATTCGGATTTCAATCAAAGAATTTTGAGATTCGATCGGAATACGGAATTTCGTTCGGATTCCGACTGAACGAAATTTCGTTCAGATGTCATCACTATCAATAGATGCAAGACGACTCTTTTCATCACTAGTGCCCCATAAAACCACAGCATCGGCAATGGCTAAATGAACATCGAAATGCTGGCCTGCTGATTAGTTACTGAGAAATGCGAAACTTTGTTTGAAAGTCGGAACTTTTATTCCTTCAAGTAGAAGCGGTGGAATTTCTTCAGTCTGATGAATAGTATACTTAATCAATAATCGATGGTTGGTGAAGATGTCGTTCATGTTAACAAGAAGTTTTGCGGTTTCTTCCGTTAAAGCCTGATGAATTCTGATAATGAACTGCATTTTGGCTTTATAAAGCCTGCAGTGAGCTGTGACGAAAGTTAATTTCTAGGAAATGCTGGACCAAATTCTTAATTTTTGAGCGTTTGTCACAGACAAGTATCTCAAACACAACAAAGCGATCCCTTAAATTCGACCGTAAATGTGTGCGTTTAAAAGCAGCATAACTAAATCAAGATTATGTCAGCTGGAAATTTCTTAAGCAACGCAACACTTAAGCTGTGCTCTGAAAGAGCATAAATATCACGTGATGAGTTTGGATATTTGCTATTATTGTACAAAATTATCGTTAATTTTCATTCATTTTCACTACTCCTCTGTATGTTCAACTGAAACGCTTCACTTCCTGTTCATTTCTAAGAAGCTTTGAATTTTTGTTCGCTTTATTCCTCTAGTATTTGGTGTGTTGCATGAATCTCCTCTTCTGTGAATTCAGCGTTTTCGAAAGGAAATTCGAAAAAAAATTTTTTTTCGGATACCGAGAGAGGTGGGTGACATTAAAAGTGGAAAAACTGTGGAAAGATATTGAGGTCGATAATGTCGATGAATAAAATGCTGAAGGTGCTGAGAAATGCTTTCGAAGTTTGCACTGAACTTAATGGCAGTTGAATGCTGAAAAATTCACGATAAATGCTCATGAATCATTCACATAAAATGAAAAAAAAATCGGAGGCTATATAAAAAAATGACACTGAAATGCGTCATTAAAGAGACTCCTAAAATATTACTATTAAAACTATTAAAACCATTCGTGCGTCTATCACTAATTCACTTCATCAACGCACTTGCTGCCAGCAATAAATACAGTCACTCATAATCTTTGCACGTGCTGCAGCAATACCTGAATTACCTAGAAAAAGTGCTTTGTGCAAAATACATTTATCTAAATGTTCACAACCAAAACGTTGCACCGCATAGCAAGTTTACGAGATTGTAACTGCATACGAGCAATTGATCTATTGCAGAGCAAAAATGGCGCTTCATGTATGAATTTTCGCACTTCGGTGCATTCAGTTCAGGCCATTATTGCGTTCAGATTACATCGGCATAGCGCAATTATTATGCGATTTTCTAACAGTGCATAATTCGAAAAAAGCACAAAAAGTGGATTCCCACAGAATTTGTCTTTGTGGAATTACTCGTTGATTACTCATCGCTCAGTTTATAACTACTCCGGAATATTTGATATATCTCGTGATGACTTCGTAGACATCTGATATTTCAGCCGACTCGTTTCAGTTAAATTCTGAAAACACTGATGAATGAGTACTTTAGAATTTGCTTAATTTAAACCATTTCTATCCAAAATTTTGAACGGAGTTTCAGGGAAGAAAAATTCATACAGAGGAAGTGATATTAACTTGAATAATGAAATAATTCTAAAATGCGGGTTTTACGATTTGAGCGCTTCTTCGCCCAATGAGCATAAATATGAAATTTCTGAGCAAAATTCTATATTTTGAAATATTCTATGTTTTGAAATTTGTGAATCATAAATCGAAGTTATTGGTTGGAGAGGCTTCATTACATTCCAGATGTAGCTGAACGCAAATGCACTACGCGCGCACCACAACATTCATGTCTTTCCTATCGCAGACGTGATTTCGTTGGCAAATTTCATTGTTTCAGAGGACACAATTCCTCAGGGTTTGGGCCCGGTGCTTGTTTCACCCGTCTCATGCGTTCTGAAAGGAGTGCTCAATAATTCACGTGAGAAACCTTGCAGAAACATGTTATTTCACTCTTTTAGTAATGTTTCTTATATGCACTACACCAGCACTTATTTCGCATGCAAACAGAAGTAGAGACCAAATTAAAAATCCTCCAAAACTGGAAATGCAATAGCTGATGTGTGTCAAAAGAGCGAGAAAGTGGGATGTTGCTTCGTCTGTTCTAGAATGAAAAAAGAAAAAAAAGAAAACGCCAAAAAGAAAACACCAAAAAGCAAACGCCCTCGGAAACCATAGGAATATCGCACCGATTTGAAGCGAATAACAGCAAACGGCAATAGAAAAGCTGGGGAAACCGATCGAATAAATGACATTCCGGAAATCGTGGATCCCATTTGTTGTGAGATGATCCATATGATCAAGTATCATTGAGTGATATGAATTGTGGTATTCATTGTAATTGATCTATATGTTTGATCGGTATATAAGCAGCAACTGTATATAAGCAGAGCGCTTAGAAATCATTCCGTATCATTCTTCATTGTATCATCTACTAATTGCTTTTATTAAACGACTAATTCAATTTTGAACCCTACAACACCATTCCTAGTAAATAAGCTGAGAATAAAAGAGAAATATAAACTTGCATCAAAACAGCTCGTTATGAGATATGTGTCAGCATGCAAGAAAAGCATCGTTTTTTTACAGGCTTGGGCCAAGATTGTTCAGTGCGCATTGATGGATTAAAGCGTGCTGGAATGACAAGAACCAAAAAGAACCTGTCGGTTGACAAATCCAAATAAATGCGTTCGATTCGATGCGTTTCAGCAATGAACATGTCTAGCTTGATGCATAAAACTTGTTTAGCCATTGATAAGAGGTGATAAAAAATGTAAAGCACGAATCTGATTTATTGTAAAATGAAAGAGAGATCACTGAAGATATCAGAGTGCAGGAATCGATTTTCAGTGTTCATCTCAAGCGACAATTCTTCAATAACAAAAACAAAACATTGCCCATAAAATAATTTTAGGAATTAAGATCACTGATCGCTATGAAGTTATTGCTTGGAAAATGCCGACTATTGAGAACTGGATTAAACTGCGGGATTAGCATTCAAATCTGGGATAATCCAGGGATTGAAGACCGATAATAGACAGAAGACAGAGCACTTCTGATAGTGGAAGGCGACAATGATTTAGTCATTTGTTGCCGCTTGGATAGTAAATGACAGATTACTGAATATGAATGAAGTGGGACTGATTGGTGCGTATTTCAAGCTGCGTACATTGTCGGAATTCACTGAAATGCCGCGTTTTGTCGAATCTCGAAATCTCAGCATTTTCAGAACAGATTTCGGGCTTAAAATCGGGATTCAAAAGTCTGGATGACGGAATCCAGTGCAAACACCGTATGAGATATTGTTTTAGTGAAGACATAAAACCAGGAATTAAAGGCACTGGAACACTTTCTGTGCTTAGAACCAGTGACGGGGAGAGAGCTGGCAAAAAATGGTGGTGCCCGCCCAGTGCTGACGAACACTGAACAAAACGTTGAATTATGCATGCCATAGTCATCGATCTCTGAAGTGCTCACTCACCGCTCATGCTCGCAAGCACAACCCGACTGCAATTCTTGTTCGTAATTTGCTCACGTCTTCGTAGGTCCCCTGGCTCTGCTAGGAACTCCAACTGTAGAGTAGTTTAAATTTAGCGTTGCAAAAATACGTAATGAGAGTGTGAAAATTTGCATCTAGTCAGTGAAGCGTATAATGAGGTGATCAGTCGAATAAATTATATTGTCTGCTGAATAATTAATGAATCTTGTAGATGCTAACATGGCTATTTATTTTCCCATATGAAGCTGTCTAGTTGTTGACCACTAAGCCATGCTGTAAAACTGAACAAACACGCAGTTTTCAAAGCAATAATTCACTTGCTTGGAAAAAATTATTGCATTTATTCAGTTGGAATCGAATATTCCTTTTCATGGTGAAATATGATGCATCGATCATAACTCAAACGCTTTCAAGATGTACTTCATCTGTGCCGAATTGATCTTTCGGATATGGGCATTATCTGAGTGTTCCAATTTCAAATGCCTTTCACACAAATGCTTATTTTTGCTACCTTCCGGAATATTTCATGCTCAAAATTCTCGACAAGTCTAATCGCAAGTTTAATCCTACGACTAGAGTATATCGCATCCTGCTGATGGCATTCGAGTGACGGTCAGTCGGAATTCCGACATTCGGATTCCGACTGAATAATTTGGAAGTTCGTCAGGATTCCGATTGTCGGAAATTCAAAATGTCAATTCGGTCGGATTCCGACCGCCGTTCGGAATTCCGATTGTCGGAATGATGAAAAGTCAGATCAGTCAGATTCCGACCAACATGAAATTTCACTCGGATGTCATCACTATCGTATCCGTTATGTCAGAGCACGAAAATGCGACAAGTTTACATCACTGAACATTTTAGAGGGAGTGGAAATCAGAACGAGTGAAAATGATGTTTTGTTGCTGAATTTGGGTAAGAATAAGTTGACTAATATGAATTGTTCACGATACGCACATGCCTGTTGTATTCGATTCGGTGACTGCTGAGGATTGATGATCGAATACTTTGAAGTATTACTTTTCTCTTATTCAATAACGTCAGATGATGTCAAATGCTTCATTTAGTTGGTGGTTAAATGTCGACAGCTTGAATGCATATTGGTATTATTTAAAACTATAAACGAATGTACGAATCATTTGAAAATTTCGTTTGCTGACATTTTAGTTTGCAAAGGTTTAAAGCATAGCTAGAAATTATTGAGCTTTATTGGAATTTACATGTCTGCTACGAGAACAATTTGTGAAGAAGCAATTTATAATTAGAATATCGATGAGTGATGTTATTTGAGTGGAGTGGTGATATTTCGTGTGAATTCATGTGATCATTTGGATATTAATTAATATGTTCTAATGAAAATTTCATATGATGGATTTGTAGCAGCTGAATGCAAGAACAGTTACGGTGTTATTTGTTGGTGAAATATTCTGATTCATTCTCATTATAGAAGGGAACAAACATCCGACGGATTTTTTCTAAATAATGGAATTGCACGAAGAGTAAATAATATGAATGAACAAACTGAACGAATATGAATAATTTGTTATACTCGTCAAGTAACGAAAAAATGAAGTAAGATTAAGATTGAGATTAGAAGGAATAGGAACACGGAATGGAGAATGTGTATGAATGAAAGGTTCGTTGCACTGAAAATTCTGGTACTTTATCTTATTCCTATTGATGCTTGTCATCGTAATGCAATTGGAATTGAGCATTCTCGAAGAAAAGGAAGCGGCTCCATAGAGTGCTCGTATAGATAGTTTGTTAGCGGATAAAGATAAGGAGAGATAAGATAGCAGCTGTATTAATGGCATGGACATGTGTGCTTTAGAAAAATGGGATGAATTTTATTCATAGTGCGGTTTTTGTGAAGAATTAGTTGAGTGGTAAGAATGAGGAGAATATCGTGCAAGAAGGGGGTGAGTTAAGGATGAGAGAATGAATGTAATGTGCGGAAGAAGGATGTATGTGAGGATTTATGATGGCGAATCACTCGATAGAGATATATAGTGTTGTGTTGAAAGGATCAATGTGACTTCGATTGTGTGTCAAATAGAGAGAAAATTGAGTTGGTGCATTGTGAGTGAAGCGTATTGATGATTGCTTGCATTGGTTCGTAGAGTATTATTGGCCGAAGATCGAAGACAGAGATAATAAATGAATGAGTGATGATGTTATGAATGAAGAAGCGAACTGAGCATAACGCACACCCCGTATTCTGAATCTGGCAGTCGGCATGCGATTGGCATCTTAGACGAACGCTACCAACAACGCTTCGTAACCACTACAAACGATTACTGGCACTCATAAATTGAAAGTTACGAGCGAGAAAGAGCTTTAGATGCATGGAGGTTATAGCTGCTTCTAGATATCTAGAGCCAATACATGCATGACTAACTTCATACACACATACGCACATGGCAGTTAGACTAGTGCTGCCTTCCGTTGAATTTGGCCACGCAACTCAGGGCTATAGCTTCAGTCCATAAACTAAACCTCTCTATGTAACTGCATATATGACGATGGCAATTGTTATCAGTGTTCGTCATATTACCGACCGTTAAAGAAGCCTAAGCCATAATTTCATCACGTTCGTCGCTCTCAGCTTATATCTGAACCGAATCGGATCGAATCGCATCGAAACGAGTCCACTCTGCTGTTTTCTCCACTCCTACTTCAATCAACTGAGGAAAATGTTCTAAGGAAGTTTGCAACCAATTGAATTACAACAATGTCCACATACACATACATGCTTATTTCTTTGTAGTAGTAGTACTCGATTGTTGGATTACTAACATGGATGTGGAATATATAATATCCATATATACTGCAAATGTTTATGTGTCTAAGCTTCAGCTTGGAGGATGATGCGGCAGATATATACACATATGTATGTTGGATGGTTGTGCGGCTTTATATCCAGCCAGGCTGCTTCATTCGATTTTAAGCAACTGTTGCTTGCGTGTTGCATCCACCCATTCATTTAGCTATTCGCTAGTTCATTCATTCATCTATTCGATCCCGTCCCCCTCTAGATCACCTCAACCTAAATATCTCAAACTATTCATATTCCACCACATTACTTTATATGATATTTTGTTGTCGTCTCAACTCAATAACATAGCATGATCTCTTCCGACGCATAACCATATCACCTTGTAGACACTGCTGTTATTCACAAATATCCATTACGGATCGCAAAAAAACAGCCTCTTATAATACGCCATCACTCTGCGAGTGAACTAATTGCTTACAACTTCAAATTTGACTGGAATTTTTTTGATGTGTCGATGATATGGTCCTATTTGTACATTTTACGCTTTGTAATTATCTGAACATGGCATCCTCTTCATTCGGTTATTTGTTCTCTGAATCAGTGTACGATAAGAGTACTATTAGATTTTGTATCTTTTGACGTAACCTTGTCTCAAAAAGTTTATCAAAAATTGCTGCATGCTATACCATAATATGGTCTGTAGCTGATGCGTTATTTCAGAAAAAAATTTATGAAAATGTGTACATTATTCATCTGATATCATTTTGAAACCTGTGAAAGCGCACATTTGTTCATTTCTATCGGATTTTTTTTTCAGAAATTCGAAAGTTCAGATGAGTTCGCTTAGATTGGATAAGGTTGATTGATTGCCTTTGAACAGTTACAAGTTTCGTCCCCGTTTCAAATGATTATAGTGGACTACTGCCTCAAATGATAGGTGTTATTGATCACTAAGACTCGGTGATTATATTATCACTAAATGTTTCAAGTAATCATTATTCCATCCCTCAATTATGGTTCTTTTCCCGAATGACGTATATCTACTCACTTCTTCGACCTTCTATCTTAACCATTTTTAAGATAAAACTTCGAAGAAGTGTACATTTTCTCATGTATATATATACATATATATATATATATACATATATATATATATATATATATATATATATATATATATATATATATATATATATATATATATATATATATATATATGTATATATATACATGAAAATGTACACTTCTTCGAAGTTTTATCTTAAAAATGGTTAAGATAGAAGGTCGAAGAAGTGAGTAGATATACGTCATTCGGGAAAAGAACCATAATTGAGGGATGGAATAATGATTACTTGAAACATTTAGTGATAATATAATCACCGAGTCTTAGTGATCAATAACACCTATCATTTGAGGCAGTAGTCCACTATAATCATTTGAAACGGGGACGAAACTTGTAACTGTTCAAAGGCAATCAATCAACCTTATCCAATCTAAGCGAACTCATCTGAACTTTCGAATTTCTGAAAAAAAATCCGATAGAAATGAACAAATGTGCGCTTTCACAGGTTTCAAAATGATATCAGATGAATAATGTACACATTTTCATAAATTTTTTTCTGAAATAACGCATCAGCTACAGACCATATTATGGTATAGCATGCAGCAATTTTTGATAAACTTTTTGAGACAAGGTTACGTCAAAAGATACAAAATCTAATAGTACTCTTATCGTACACTGATTCAGAGAACAAATAACCGAATGAAGAGGATGCCATGTTCAGATAATTACAAAGCGTAAAATGTACAAATAGGACCATATCATCGACACATCAAAAAAATTCCAGTCAAATTTGAAGTTGTAAGCAATTAGTTCACTCGCAGAGTGATGGCGTATTATAAGAGGCTGTTTTTTTGCGATCCGTAATGGATATTTGTGAATAACAGCAGTGTCTACAAGGTGATATGGTTATGCGTCGGAAGAGATCATGCTATGTTATTGAGTTGAGACGACAACAAAATATCATATAAAGTAATGTGGTGGAATATGAATAGTTTGAGATATTTAGGTTGAGGTGATCTAGAGGGGGACGGGATCGAATAGATGAATGAATGAACTAGCGAATAGCTAAATGAATGGGTGGATGCAACACGCAAGCAACAGTTGCTTAAAATCGAATGAAGCAGCCTGGCTGGATATAAAGCCGCACAACCATCCAACATACATATGTGTATATATCTGCCGCATCATCCTCCAAGCTGAAGCTTAGACACATAAACATTTGCAGTATATATGGATATTATATATTCCACATCCATGTTAGTAATCCAACAATCGAGTACTACTACTACAAAGAAATAAGCATGTATGTGTATGTGGACATTGTTGTAATTCAATTGGTTGCAAACTTCCTTAGAACATTTTCCTCAGTTGATTGAAGTAGGAGTGGAGAAAACAGCAGAGTGGACTCGTTTCGATGCGATTCGATCCGATTCGGTTCAGATATAAGCTGAGAGCGACGAACGTGATGAAATTATGGCTTAGGCTTCTTTAACGGTCGGTAATATGACGAACACTGATAACAATTGCCATCGTCATATATGCAGTTACATAGAGAGGTTTAGTTTATGGACTGAAGCTATAGCCCTGAGTTGCGTGGCCAAATTCAACGGAAGGCAGCACTAGTCTAACTGCCATGTGCGTATGTGTGTATGAAGTTAGTCATGCATGTATTGGCTCTAGATATCTAGAAGCAGCTATAACCTCCATGCATCTAAAGCTCTTTCTCGCTCGTAACTTTCAATTTATGAGTGCCAGTAATCGTTTGTAGTGGTTACGAAGCGTTGTTGGTAGCGTTCGTCTAAGATGCCAATCGCATGCCGACTGCCAGATTCAGAATACGGGGTGTGCGTTATGCTCAGTTCGCTTCTTCATTCATAACATCATCACTCATTCATTTATTATCTCTGTCTTCGATCTTCGGCCAATAATACTCTACGAACCAATGCAAGCAATCATCAATACGCTTCACTCACAATGCACCAACTCAATTTTCTCTCTATTTGACACACAATCGAAGTCACATTGATCCTTTCAACACAACACTATATATCTCTATCGAGTGATTCGCCATCATAAATCCTCACATACATCCTTCTTCCGCACATTACATTCATTCTCTCATCCTTAACTCACCCCCTTCTTGCACGATATTCTCCTCATTCTTACCACTCAACTAATTCTTCACAAAAACCGCACTATGAATAAAATTCATCCCATTTTTCTAAAGCACACATGTCCATGCCATTAATACAGCTGCTATCTTATCTCTCCTTATCTTTATCCGCTAACAAACTATCTATACGAGCACTCTATGGAGCCGCTTCCCTTTCTTCGAGAATGCTCAATTCCAATTGCATTACGATGACAAGCATCAATAGGAATAAGATAAAGTACCAGAATTTTCAGTGCAACGAACCTTTCATTCATACACATTCTCCATTTCGTGTTCCTATTCCTTCTAATCTCAATCTTAATCTTACTTCATTTTTTCGTTACTTGACGAGTATAACAAATTATTCATATTCGTTCAGTTTGTTCATTCATATTATTTACTCTTCGTGCAATTCCATTATTTAGAAAAAATCCGTCGGATGTTTGTTCCCTTCTATAATGAGAATGAATCAGAATATTTCACCAACAAATAACACCGTAACTGTTCTTGCATTCAGCTGCTACAAATCCATCATATGAAATTTTCATTAGAACATATTAATTAATATCCAAATGATCACATGAATTCACACGAAATATCACCACTCCACTCAAATAACATCACTCATCGATATTCTAATTATAAATTGCTTCTTCACAAATTGTTCTCGTAGCAGACATGTAAATTCCAATAAAGCTCAATAATTTCTAGCTATGCTTTAAACCTTTGCAAACTAAAATGTCAGCAAACGAAATTTTCAAATGATTCGTACATTCGTTTATAGTTTTAAATAATACCAATATGCATTCAAGCTGTCGACATTTAACCACCAACTAAATGAAGCATTTGACATCATCTGACGTTATTGAATAAGAGAAAAGTAATACTTCAAAGTATTCGATCATCAATCCTCAGCAGTCACCGAATCGAATACAACAGGCATGTGCGTATCGTGAACAATTCATATTAGTCAACTTATTCTTACCCAAATTCAGCAACAAAACATCATTTTCACTCGTTCTGATTTCCACTCCCTCTAAAATGTTCAGTGATGTAAACTTGTCGCATTTTCGTGCTTTGACATAACGGATACGATAGTGATGACATCCGAGTGAAATTTCATGTTGGTCGGAATCTGACTGATCTGACTTTTCATCATTCCGACAATCGGAATTCCGAACGGCGGTCGGAATCCGACCGAATTGACATTTTGAATTTCCGACAATCGGAATCCTGACGAACTTCCAAATTATTCAGTCGGAATCCGAATGTCGGAATTCCGACTGACCGTCACTCGAATGCCATCAGCAGGATGCGATATACTCCAGTCGTAGGATTAAACTTGCGATTAGACTTGTCGAGAATTTTGAGCATGAAATATTCCGGAAGGTAGCAAAAATAAGCATTTGTGTGAAAGGCATTTGAAATTGGAACACTCAGATAATGCCCATATCCGAAAGATCAATTCGGCACAGATGAAGTACATCTTGAAAGCGTTTGAGTTATGATCGATGCATCATATTTCACCATGAAAAGGAATATTCGATTCCAACTGAATAAATGCAATAATTTTTTCCAAGCAAGTGAATTATTGCTTTGAAAACTGCGTGTTTGTTCAGTTTTACAGCATGGCTTAGTGGTCAACAACTAGACAGCTTCATATGGGAAAATAAATAGCCATGTTAGCATCTACAAGATTCATTAATTATTCAGCAGACAATATAATTTATTCGACTGATCACCTCATTATACGCTTCACTGACTAGATGCAAATTTTCACACTCTCATTACGTATTTTTGCAACGCTAAATTTAAACTACTCTACAGTTGGAGTTCCTAGCAGAGCCAGGGGACCTACGAAGACGTGAGCAAATTACGAACAAGAATTGCAGTCGGGTTGTGCTTGCGAGCATGAGCGGTGAGTGAGCACTTCAGAGATCGATGACTATGGCATGCATAATTCAACGTTTTGTTCAGTGTTCGTGAGCACTGGGCGGGCACCACCATTTTTTGCCAGCTCTCTCCCCGTCACTGGTTCTAAGCATAGAAAGTGTTCCAGTGCCTTTAATTCCTGGTTTTATGTCTTCACTAAAACAATATCTCATACGGTGTTTGCACTGGATTCCGTCATCCAGACTTTTGAATCCCGATTTTAAGCCCGAAATCTGTTCTGGAAAATGCTGATTGTGAGATTTCGAGATTCGACAAAACGCGGCATTTCAGTGAATTCCGACAATGTACGCAGCTTGAAATACGCACCAATCAGTCCCACTTCATTCATATTCAGTAATCTGTCTTTTACTATCCAAGCGGCAACAAATGACTAAATCATTGTCGCCTTCCACTATCAGAGGTGCTCTGTCTTCTGTCTATTATCGGTCTTCAATCCCTGGATTATCCCAGATTTGAATGCTAATCCCGCAGTTTAATCCAGTTCTCAATAGTCGGCATTTTCCAAGCAACAACTTCATAGCGATCAGTGATCTTAATTCCTAAAATTATTTTATGGACAATGTTTTGTTTTTGTTATCGAAGAATTGTCGCTTGAGATGAACACTGAAAATCGATTCCTGCACTCTGATATCTTCAGTGATCTCTCTTTCATTTTACAATAAATCAGATTCGTGCTTTACATTTTTTATCACCTCTTATCAATGGCTAAACAAGTTTTATGCATCAAGCTAGACATGTTCATTGCTGAAACGCATCGAATCTAGAACTCGAACGCATTTATTTGGATTTGTCAACCGACAGGTTCTTTTTGGTTCTTGTCATTCCAGCACGCTTTAATCCATCAATGCGCACTGAACAATCTTGGCCCAAGCCTGTAAAAAAACGATGCTTTTCTTGCATGCTGACACGTATCTCATAACGAGCTGTTTTGATGGAAGTTTATATTTCTCTTTTATTCTCAGCTTATTTACTAGGAATGGTGTTGTAGGGTCCAAAATTGAATTAGTCGTTTAATAAAAGCAATTAGTAGATGATACAATGAAGAATGATACGGAATGATTTCTAAGCGCTCTGCTTATATACAGTTGCTGCTTATATACCGATCAAACATATAGATCAATTACAATGAATACCACAATTCATATCACTCAATGATACTTGATCATATGGATTATATCACAACAAATGGGATCCACGATTTCCGGAATTTCATTTCTCCGACTAACTTCCTCCAGCTATTCTATTGCCGTTTGCTGTTATTCGCTTCAAATCGGTGCGATATTCCTATGGTTTCCGGGGGCATTTGCTTTTTGGTGTTTTCTTTTTGGCGTTTTCTTTTTTTTCTTTTTTCATTCTAGAACAGACGAAGCAACATCCCACTTTCTCGCTCTTTTGACACACATCAGCTATTGCATTTCCAGTTTTGGAGGATTTTTAATTTGGTCTCTACTTCTGTTTGCATGCGAAATAAGTGCTGGTGTAGTGCATATAAGAAACATTACTAAAAGAGTGAAATAACATGTTTCTGCAAGGTTTCTCACGTGAATTATTGAGCACTCCTTTCAGAACGCATGAGACGGGTGAAACAAGCACCGGGCCCAAACCCTGAGGAATTGTGTCCTCTGAAACAATGAAATTTGCCAACGAAATCACGTCTGCGATAGGAAAGACATGAATGTTGTGGTGCGCGCGTAGTGCATTTACGTTCAGCTACATCTGGAATGTAATGAAGCCTCTCCAACCAAAAACTTCGATTTATGATTCACAAATTTCAAAACATAGAATATTTCAAAATATAGAATTTTGCTCAGAAATTTCATATTTATGCTCATTGGGCGAAGAAGCGCTCAAATCGTAAAACCCGCATTTTAGAATTATTTCATTATTCAAGTTAATATCACTTCCTCTGTATGAATTTTTCTTCCCTGAAACTCCGTTCAAAATTTTGGATAGAAATGGTTTAAATTAAGCAAATTCTAAAGTACTCATTCATCAGTGTTTTCAGAATTTAACTGAAACGAGTCGGCTGAAATATTAGATGTCCACAAAGTCATCACGAGAGATATCAAATATTCCGAAATAGTTATGAACCGAGCGATGAGTAATCAACGAGTAATTCCACAAAGACAAATTCTGTGGAAATCCACTTTTTGTGCTTTTTTCGAATTATGCACTGTTAGAAAATCGCATAATAATTGCGCTATGCCGATGTAATCTGAATGCAATAATGGCCTGAACTGAATGCACCGAAGTGCGAAAATTCATACATGAAGCGCCATTTTTGCTCTGCAATAGATCAATTGCTCGTATGCAGTTACAATCTCGTAAACTTGATGTGCAGTGCAGCGTTTCGATTGTGAACATTTAGATAAATGTATTTTGCACAAAGCACTTTTTCTAGGTAATTCAGGTATTGCTGCAGCACATGCAAAGATTATGAGTGACTGTATTTATTGCTGGCAGCAAGTGCGTTGATGAAGTGAATTAGTGATAGACGCACGAATGGTTTTAATAGTTTTAATAGTAATATTTTAGGAGTCTCTTTAATGACGCATTTCAGTGTCATTTTTTCTATAATCTCTGATTTTTTTTTCATTTTATGTGAATGATTCATGAGCATTTATCGTGAATTTTTCAGCATTCAACTGCCATTAAGTTCAGTGCAAACTTCGAAAACATTTCTCAGCACCTTCAGCATTTTATTCATCAACATTATCGATCTCAATATCTTTCCACAGTTTTTCCACTTTTAATGTCACCCACCTCTCTAGGTATCCGAAAAAAATTTTTTTTTCAATTTCCTTTCGAAAACGCTGAATTCACAGAAGAGGAGATTCATGCAACACACCAAATACTAGAAGAATAAAGCGAACAAAAATTCAAAGCTTCTTAGAAATGAACAGGAAATGAAGCGTTTCAGTTGAACATACAGAGGAGTAGTGGAAATGAATGAAAATTAACGATAATTTTGTACAATAATATCAAATATCCAAACTCATCACGTGATATTTATGCTCTTTCAGAGCACAGCTTAAGTGTTGCGTTGCTTAAGAAATTTCCAGCTGACATAATCTTGATTTAGTTATGCTGCTTTTAAACGCACACATTTACGGTCGAATTTAAGGGATCGCTTTATTGTGTTTGAGATACTTGTCTGTGACAAACGCTCAAAAATTAAGAATTGGATCTAGCATTTCCTAGAAATTAACTTTCGTCACAGCTCACTGCAGGCTTTATAAAGCCAAAATGCAGTTCATTATCAGAATTCATCAGGCTTTAACGGAAGAAACCGCAACACTTCTTGTTAACATGAACGACATCTTCACCAACCATCGATTATTGATTAAGTATACTATTCATCAGACTGAAGAAATTCCACCGCTTCTACTTGAAGGAATAAAAGTTCCGACTTTCAAACAAAGTTTCGCATTTCTCAGTAACTAATCAGCAGGCCAGCATTTCGATGTTCATTTAGCCATTGCCGATGCTGTGGTTTTATGGGGCACTAGTGATGAAAAGAGTCGTCTTGCATCTATTGATAGTGATGACATCTGAACGAAATTTCGTTCAGTCGGAATCCGAACGAAATTCCGTATTCCGATCGAATCTCAAAATTCTTTGATTGAAATCCGAATCTCGGGATTCTGTTCCAATTTTTTTTTACTGACCGAACTTTGTCCAATTACTATCACTCGTTGTTGAACAGGTAACAAAATGTGACTGTGGTTGATGGCATTCTAAGTGCTAGATTTCGGCACTGAGATCAACCTATACAAATATTACTATCGTTTTATTCCTGGTTTATTGTATTCATGTTTTGTATTCATGTTTTTTCCTTCTTGACATATCAGCGTTTTTTTAGTAGTTATTGTTCTAGTTATTATCAATAAAACCAGTAGTGCTACGATCACATCAGTAGTTTCGATAATACTCGGAATTCGAGGCGCAAGTTCGTGGAGTTGTACTGTTTGGGCGATGATATATATATATTTGATTTGAGTGACAGTTTTTGAGAATAGTATTCAATTCCTTAGAGAGTAGTATTCAATCAAAATGCACTTCCGAATTTATCGATAGGGTAGTTCACGGCTTAGTATGAAAATATCGGAGACTACTCAAAGAACGAGAAATAAGGTTGTGCGTTTTGTAGATTGTATTCGTGAGTAATCATTCCCTCACTACGCAATAAAGCCTCGCAATAAAATCGTAATAATTGTCATTCAATGCTCTCGTCATTAACAACCACTTTAATACGAGTAATTCAATATAAAAATTACTCCGACTGCTATCTTTAGAATTCCGATGCTATTAGAACAAGGATTATTAATGTAGTTACATAATAATTAAGGTAGTTACATAATAACTAACAATTCATAATGTGATTGCAGTGGTTAATAACACTACTCATAAAGCTGACGGCACTTTTCAATAGCCCTTAATTGTTCACGTAAACCTTTTTATTGGTGTTATTGAATTTTTATGAAGCTTTGAATAATGAGCCATCTGAAGCGAATGAATAAAGAATATCGATAAAAGAGCTGACATTTACTTAAGAAATCGTAGTTGTTACTATTGAAAGTAAAAAGCTATTTCTCAACAGAAAAAAAAAATCCAACCTCTGGCGATCACTTCAACAGACACTGCAGATGCAATACATCACCTTGCATTACTACAGGTCTTCGTCGATATCATGTAAAATTATTGAACAATGATATGTTCACCGCATTTTTGATGAGATGAGAATAATTGTGTGTATCTATACTATAATAATATTTATATCTTTATTAATACTAATACACTCGTGCAGATGAAGCTGATGTAGTGTGTTGAAACGTTCTGCAAAATCACCTTTCCGTTCATCACTTTGCTCATTCAAGATAGCATTATTACTTTTATATGTGTTGTTATTATTACTCCTATTTCTATTCTTATTCCCATGAGTACTCTAATGATTATTCATTTGTTTCACGCTGAATCATAATCTATCAGATGTGCATCCTCAACAAAGAAGGTTATCTATTATGTGCAACATACAAGATTCTATTCAAGTCACTTCGCACACAAATCAGAAGACTTGAACCATAGTTTGCAAAACATGCAAAAATCTTGTACAACAGCTGTGCACGTTGATTAGATCATCAAGAAAAGATCATTTTACATTGATCACTCACATCAGAGAAATATAACTTTTTATTCACATCAAGTATATCACACAACTCGGAAGAGAGCTGAACTATCACAGATGTTGAATCGAATCGCAGCTATTAAACGATTTGATATCGCTCTCTGATGTAATCTTTGAAGCCAACTCGAGAGTTAATCCGAAATTTCAAATAAATTCAAAATCAATCATATCCAAAGTCGTGGACCTACACTACATGACAAATGATTCACTGAATCAATGAGTGATAGCTTGAAATTGTTTTCTAAATCGATTAAGTTTCGGATACTTTGTGATGTTGTCAGAACGTTCGACGCTGCACTGATAACCAACAATGCAAATGCCAACATTCCAGCCGCCCAATTGAATGAACCTTCAAACGTCGAACACAATCACCGAATCTCTAATTTTGATGGATGCGATATTTTTTCTCCAAAATCAAATGAGTATTTGAAGCGGTTTTGCATTCGGGTTATCAGTACGCAAATAAATTTATCGCTCATTCGAATGCACTCAATGCGTATAATTCTTTATTTCCGCACCGCTACTCTACCAGCCTTCAATAAACTCGTTCCCTCCCTATTCGACGTATTTTTGATGCACAAAACTTAATTAGTTAGAAGAAAAACCGGATTATTGCGTATGGGCCGTTCGTTGCATTCTTTTAGGCAATCATCGTCTTGATCAGTAACAACATCAACCGCTCGATCGATGAAAGCATTCGAAAACGAAACAGTGAAATCGTAATGACATCTATCTCACAATCAGCATCAGAGATGTTTCATTCAGCTAAACATTCGACAACGTGCTGTCAACGATGCACCCCAATAAAACTTTACCTCAAATGTGGTGAATAACTATGCTTATGAATGTTACAGTCGAGTGGTCCTCTGAACTGACACCAGATTATATAAATCATATCAACTTATGTGCAATAAAGTACGACTGCACATACCTAAATGAAAATCGAACATCGACTGTGTCTCTGTGCGGCACTATCGAACAAAATTGCAACTTCATTCGAGAAACAACCAAACAAATCATATTAATACATAAAATGGCAACACATTTAGCAATAAAAATTCTCAAAATTATTGGGCAACACGTCAAATGTCATTGAACAGATACGACATGACAAACCGCATCTGCATTACACACTGCTAAAAGGAAATTTCACAGACACAAACTGATCAGAAGAGAGACGAACCCGATTCATGCTGGCGTTTAAACAGTTCCACTCAATCACTCAACGATGAAAGCTTCGATTAGATTCGTTCCCTTGAAAAAAAAAGCGAACATCCATTACTTCAGAAGACAACAACCCAAAAATGAATGGAAATTTGAATTCTGTGGAGCAATATTAACGCAAACATGAAACAATTACACATTCAGGTAGTATTTGTATCGTCCAAGTGGTGAGTCGGTTCATGAAAATGACACATTGAAATTCAATCAAAACAATAAAAAGATCAGAGTAGCATAAGAATAACAAAATTGAATACTTTAAACGTTCTTAAGTCTGCCAATTAATAATTTTGATTCCCTAACGTCTCTTTGATGGACAGTTTTAATAATGTTAAAAATAACAAATCCTTATAATCATATCACAAGTTTAATCTACAATTCATTTTGTTCCATTCGAAAATATTTTTTCTCATCGTCACTTAAACAGTTTTTAATGGAAAAGTCATCACTGGTAGCAACTGACAACAACAACCGACATGTGATCTTTTGAAACCAGT